>LOEQ01003716.1:100782-117915 GCA_001685075.1 Bramus lutescens | reverse complement strand
TGTGTGTGTGTGTGTGTGTGTGTGTGTGTGTGAGCTGGAGGCCCAAAGAAAAATCTGCCTATCCACAAGACCTCACGTGTCAGCCCAACCTGCTGTAGGATCTGCCATTCCTGTAATGGGCTGTAGAACTCGCACCTGTTTCTCTCTCATCCTTGTGCAGAGGCTCTGATGTGAGCTCTAAGCCAGACATCAGACTTTCAACAGGAGTCTCAGAGACTCCTGAGAAGATGATGCTGGGGGGTCTTTGATTTTGTTGGACAGAGGGTCTCACTATGTAGCCCTGGCTGTCCTGGAACTCACTCTGTAGACCAGGCTTGTTTTGAACCCAGAGCTCCACCTTCCTCTGCCTCTGAGTGCTGGGATTAAAGGTGTGTGCCACCACGACCTAGATGTGGATACTCTTGACCCTTGACACTTAAAGGAATGGACTCCACCTCATAATACAAGCTTCTAAACCTGCAGTCTTAGACAACCTCTAGGCTGTACTGAGAGATTTGGTCAAGGATTCCAGGTCTTGGATTTTTTTTTAAACCTTCTGGTCTGGAAGTTGATAAGTTTCTAAAATCTGATGGCTGACTGACCAAGAATTAACTATACAGAACCAAAGGAACAGATAAGAGGAATGTAACTGCAATTATTTATTTGGAAGTTTACTTATTTGCTTTTAAAACATTTTCATCGATGTGTTGGGGATGGTGTTTGTGCTCTGGCATGAATGTAGAGGTCAGAGGGCAACTTTTTGGAAGTTAAGACCTTCCATCTTGATTGAGGCAGGATTTTTCTTGCCTCTATCATTGTGTGATAATTTTGCTCACATTTTCAGATGTCAGCCAACCTCAGAGTATTACCTGCATAGAGTTTATTGGCCTTGTGGTCACCTCACCAAGGAAACATTAGTGTAGTCTGAAAAAGGCATTGAATGTTAATTGGTTAACATCTTCCTAATTTTTTTTAATAAAATATGACTGTAGCTGAGACTATATTAAGAATACTTGGTAAATGTCTTTAAATTTCTTCCCACACATGTGGCAACCCCTCCCCAAATAGTTTGTTCCCTCTATCTACGATTTCCCTTAATTCCTTCCTAAATCCAGGGCATTGCATTGCAGATCCCATTTCATCCACCTTGTCATCTCCTCGGGTAGCTTTTGTGTGGTTACCACCTTTGACTACATGAGCCTGGCAGCTATGGTGTTCTCCTTACTCCGAGCCCCGAATCTGAACAAGATCCTGGGGAATATGGAGGCCACAAAAGTAATTTTGCTTTAGAGACAGGGCAGAGAAGCAATAAGCAGTCCTCTACATGAGCATCTGTCTGCTCGACAGGTACTCCAATTATTTTCTCTGTCAAGTACAAGCCTGTCTGTGAACAAGTACTTGACTCCAATTCTGGTGTGCAGTGGGGGAAAGTCTTCTAGTACTTGAGGGCAAGAGAAACAAAATTTGTGGTGCTTTGCACACAGGACCTGAAGACCACAAGAGCGAAGACTTTCATCTTTCTGGTTTTGGTTTGTGCTAACTTGCTCTCATTAGTACTTTTGAAGAACGGGGATGGAAAGGTAGGGAGAATGAAGACTGAGCCCTGCTTAGTGGAGGGCTGGGTTCCTTATTAGCACAGCACTGCTGCAAGGCTGGCGAGAGGAACGGAGGCTTTGAAGCTAGCTAGCCACATGTAAGCGTGAATCTCCAATCACTCACTTCCTAGCTGAGTCTAACTTCTGTCTTCTGCAAATAGAGACAAGAGACCACTGTGGAACCAATAAAGACATTTTATAAATGACCTAGTGAAGTACTTGTCACATATATTCAATCATGGCATTTATAATAGCATTAACAACAATATAAATGATGATAATAATATCTTTAAGGAAAACTCTGTATAGGGAAGGACATGGTGGCACATGCCTTTAATCCCAGTGCTCAGGAGGTAGAGGCAGGCAGATCTCTGTAATTTAGAAGAAAGCCTAGTCTATATAGTGTGTGTGTGTGTGTGTGTGTGAGAGAGAGAGAGAGAAAGAGAGAGAAAGACTTACTCTGTGTACATGTATGTGTGCACATATGTGTGTGAGAAAGACTGAATCTGTGTGTGTTTGTGTTTGTGTGTGTGTGAAAGAGAGAAACTCTGTTTATGCATGTATGTGTATGTGTGTGATAAAAGGAGTACTCAAAAAATATCAGTAATATGAACATATCTAATTAAAAACTTCTCAAATGTCAACGAAGGAGGGCCGTCAATAGCCAAATAGTTCAGAATGTATATACTCTCCTGCTGGTGGTTGTAGTTGGCCTCCACTCTGCATGTGACACATCCTTTCTTACCAGCTCCGCCCTGGTCTTCTCTTCATGACCACCAAGGAGAGCTAGAGGTTGGAGCTGAGGAGGCTCAGAATAGTACCGCCTTGATTTTGGCAACATGCATATTGTTTCTTCAGCTAACTCAGCATGCTGGAGATCATTTTAACAGCACAGTGTTATCATGTGGTTTCAGTAGAAAAAAAGACCCTATATAAAAATAGCACCTTCTTCCTCAGCATGTCTGCTCCCTTTAATGAAAATAAGGCTTTCGCTTAGACTGAGCCAATGCAGTTATCAAGGCGTGAGCTAAAATCTCATCTGCTTCAAATGCTGCAAGCCAAATTCACTAACAGTGGTACTTACAGATACTGACAATAAGAAGGCCAGGGCGGTAAGAGCCATGAATGACGCAGGATAACTCCCATTCGGCACGGCGTTCTTAAATGGCAGTCTTCTCAAATGAGCCCCGGGAGAAAACCATCGGCGGCGAGAAGAGGCCCGGCTGCTTCACACGAGTGTTTACAACAATATGAACAAACCGAAAAGGAACAAGAAGGAGTCAGTGTCAGTCATAGATGCCTCTCCAACCCAACTAAAAATAAAAAGATGAACTAATATTGCTCTGGCCATATGGCAAGCTAACGGGTGGCTTCTTAGAGAACGGCTTTCATTCATTCTCACCAGCTTGTGTTCTATCGCATCATCTCCCGTTCTGGGATCTAGGACCTTCTGTGTACACTAATTAATGTGAAAATACAGCAGAGCAAAAGGAGCTTTATTTTACATGTTTAAGGAAAGCCTCAGATACACTTGCGAAAATTATCTCAGAAAACATAATATTAGAAACATGCCATGAAAGCAGAGGCTGTGGCTCAGCAGTAGAACACTTGCCTAGCAAGCACAAGGCCCAGTGTTCAAATCCCCATACTGATAAAAAGGAGAACCAAGTCATTAGCACTCTCTAGGATTATGTCCAGAATTTGGCCCAAATCAAGCTCAATGAACTGATTAATTGTGTTACCCAGACTCCCCTCAGAAGACAAGTTGGGCTATTAAGTTGGCTGTGAACATGCAGCTTGGCAAGTTCAGTCATGAGCACCCATCATTTTTACTGAATGAAAAGAACTCATAAAGTGAGAGGAATTGTCACTTTCCATACAAGAAATCTGCCCTGAAACAATAAATGTTCCAGGGAGCTTACTCAGGCTTCTAGAAACCTCTATGCTCTTTGACCAGGGTGAGGGAAAGAAGAGTCATAACTTTATTTTGTAACCCATTTTTTCCAGAATTTTTCTTTTAAGGTTTATTTATCCTTATTTATGTGTAAATGTGTGTGCCCATGGTGGTCAGAGAACAATGAATCCTCCCGAACTCGAATTATAGGCAGTTGTGAGCCACCTCGTGAGGGTGCTGGAAATTGGTCCCGAGTTCTTCTGCAAGAGTGACAAGTAGTACTTTCAAAATACCGAGCCATCTCTCCATATCCCATGTCTCAGACTCTCCAAGAAAAGTGTTTCTGCTTTGTAAACCCTAAGATACCTTTGTTCAAGAGTCAATTGAGGCTTCCAGACACATCCTTATTCATTGCAACAGGCATGTGTGTACCTCAACTTCCTGAGCATCACTGCACCCTTCCCTAGGTTAATAGGCACATACATACCCTATCTCCTTAGGCGTCACTGTACCTTCACTAGGTTACCCATGGTCCTCTGACATTCTAGCCCTACAGATTCCCTATGAGCACCCATTGGCTCCATATATGTTATTTAAAAGCAATTCTAGAAGATGTTCATCCTCATCATCTAAGAGAGCATATTAAACAGGCATTTACCAAATGTTAGGCCTCTGCTGCCTCCTTCCATCTCCCTAACCTCTTTCACATGAAGGAAAATTAGACTCAAAGGACACAGGAAGTTTAAGGACACACCCAATCACACAATCCTGCTACTATCTTCTCAGCACGCAATCAAGGTAATTTTCATCTGAACTCTAGATGAGGTAGTTGGGTATCTTCATTTTGGGCCATCTGAAAGCTGGAGTCAAACTCAGAGAAGTCTAGAAACTGGGGATGTGTCTGAAATCATTTGCTAGGAAGTTTATTGTGAGCTGTGCTAGCTAGGTTTTATGTCACCTTTGACACATACTAGCGTCATTTTGGAAGTGAGAACTGCAATTACGACCATGTCCTCACCAGACTGGCCTGTAGGCAAGCCTGTGGTGCATCTTCTTGACTGATGATTGACGTGGGAGGGCCCAGCTCCCTGTGGGTGGTGCCACCCCTGGGTTGGTGTCCCCAGGTGCTGTAAGAAAAGCAGGCTGAGCAAGTAGGTAGTAGAAAGTAAGCAACATTCCTTCATGGTTGCTGCTTCAGTTCCTGCCTTGCACTTCCTGCCCTAGCTTCCCTGGATGTTGGATGACAGTTGCTTTGGTCATGGCGTTTTATCTCAGCAATGGAAACCCTAAGAAAGGCATGAGCTTTGGAAAAGATGCATTTGCAGAGATAACGTGAGAGAAAAGTCACAGGAGGCGCAAGTCCTGTGTTCTATCATGGAAGGGAGAGCAGAACTCTGACAAGAGAACAGCCCGAGCACTGGATGGGCAAGAGAGCCAAGAGTGGGGCCCTGTGAGGGCAGACTGTGCGCTACCAACCTCAGGGCAAAGCTTCTGTTCCTGCCGCTGACCGAGATGCCTTTCATGCTAGGGATACAGCTAGGTAAGACAGTTAACTGGGGGAGTTGTTGCAGAAATCCGCTTGTAAGAGCTACAAAGTGACCACAGAGAAGGAACATTCACACATCTTACTTCCTGTCCCACCCCAGAGCCAAAGAAGGAGGGACTGGCCTGGGTGGAAGAGGACAGCTTGTTCCAATAGAAGCTACCTGAGGGGCCATCAGCGCCTGCGTGTGGGGAAGGAGAGAATCACCGTTGTTGAGGTGTGGGTTCATCTTTTCTAGGAAGAATGGGGCACAGAAATGGAGACCACATTCAAGGACAAGAGGGGACTCTTTGGATCCCTTCTTCAGTAATTTTGTTCAAGATAGCATGCAGCCACCTTATCTTTTTCTAATAAAGCTACTCTTAACCTGAAAACAAACAAATGAAATGGAATTACAAAGTGAATCCTGGGCAAGGGAGTAGAGATTCTTTGTTTCAAGCCACCATTCTCCCCAGAGCGCTGAATGGTGAGATGAGCTTTTGCTCTATGGAGTGAATGAGATCAGCACCCAGGTTCCTGGTTACATCCATACTGTGATGAGATGCATGTGTCTGGATATGGTAGGCTGCAACAAGTGTGCACCCTTGTGATGGTTGATGCGTAATCTCATTTGTCAAGTTGATTGTGTATAGCACCCACTAAGAGGCACGCCTCTCTGTGTGTGGGCTTGCACAGGTATTTTCTGGAAGAATTAATTGAAGGGGAAAATCCATAATGGGCAGCTCCTTCAGGAGGCAGCCGGTCTGTGAGAAGTTCCAAGGGAAAGCAGTGCTTGCTTTGCCTGTCTGCTTTCACTTCTTGCTGGTGAGTTCTTCTACTCTGTTGCTGCTTTGGAACCCAGCTTCTCAGGTCTTCCAATGTGGACTGAAGAGTAACAGCTCTCCAGAATCCCTCAAACCATCAGTTCTAGATTGGGACTGCTGAGCCGTCCAGACTGGTCCACTTAACATCTATGGTTCTTAGCCTCTCCAGCGTGCAGACAGCCACTGTTGAACCACCCAGCCAATATAACACACCCTTTGCTCTGACTCTGTAGACTTTCCTATTGAGACACGGTCTGTTTTTCCACTAAATTTGCCTTTAATGATGTCACTGACTTTGGATGTGGGAACATTAACAAATACAACACAAGCAGACGCTTTAAATTCTTGAAAATTATGCTGAAAATAATGAAATTATTTATTTATGTAAGTGCATACATGTGCCACAGCATGTATGTGGAAGTCAGGGGACAGCTTGCCAGAGCTGGTTCTCTCTTTCTGCCACATGGATCCTGGGGCTTGAACTCAGGACAGCAGGCTTGGCAGCCAGGGATTCTATCCATTAAGCCAGCTTGCCAGCCCAAGTGGTTACAATGCTGTTTCCCAGTGTGATTCGCTTTCTCTTGGCCACCTTTGCAACACCTTGCTTGTCTGCTGGGGCCTGGAAGAAGACGTGGGAGAGAGGACAAGCTCTTTCAGTTAAGACCCCACATATATGGGGGAGGGGTGCCCTTGCTGAACCTACCAGCCCAGGAGCATTACCTATGGAGCCACCAGGCAGTGAGAAATGTTTCTGGTCGTAGTCACAAGCCCCTGCCCTCCAGAGTTTGTCTAAAGGACAAGCTATTCAAGTAAGAGAGTCCACCTTCCTGTGTCTCTTCTGTAGACAAGTGATTCTGAAGTAACGGGATGAGACCAGAGTGCCGAGTGGTATGACATCATCTTAGAAGGCAAAGGACAAACCTTCACATTGATGTCAACAGTCTCCATCTCACACGAGACCGCCAAAATCATAAGCACACAGCGTCCAGTGGAGTGCAGGTGGGCACTGATACAAAAGGCACCTGCACCCCAAAGAAATTCCCTGCCAGGGTCTCTGTGATTTATTTATGGCATATGCCCAGGGTTACTTCTCAACCTTTTTATATTTTAACTTGGTAATAGAGAACAACAGATCCAGATGGAGGCAGTTTGAAGAGTTAGCCGATGTGATTTCCATGGCAGCTGTCATTTCATGCAAAGGCTATGATAATCTGTTAGGAGAAACCTGCGGGCCAAGCAGAAAGCAGCACAGATGTTCCAGGTGATCTGTTAGGAGAACCATGGCACAAGCGGAAAGCTGCATGGACAGGTCTGTGGCTGAGAGGAGCCACCGCAGAGATGCTGGAAGGCAGGCCAGTTCCCACCTCTGAGTGCAGGAAGGATGGCCACAGGGGTACAAAGAAGCCCTGTGTATTTCACCAGCCCCTGAGGGCATGCTATGCCGCTGCCCAGGAGTGGTCGATGATCCTTCCCAGCAAGGACTCAGCCATCAAGGACTGGGGAAATGATGTTCAATGTATTCTGTTTAATGAGGCTGAGCAGACAGGGACTCACTTTTTTTTTTACAGTTTCCATAAAAATGACTAAACGTCTCAAATGTTTAATGTTTAAAGATCCTAAGCCTCAGTCCTCTAGAAAACTCTCTTTTTTTTTCTGACAATGTGGATTGGTTGGGTTATTACTTTTGACACTGTAATGGATCCCAACAGTATAACAGGACAATCATTTCCAGAGTAAATGGGAAGTAGCCAGGACTTGTTTATAGTGGCACTGGAATTGGGGTGTGCGTGTGTGTGTGTGTCCAAGTGCTGTGCTGGTGTGATACTGCTTGTCATTCCTCAAACGCCATCCATTCACCAAGTAGCTAGGCTGGCTTGTCAGGGGGCCCCAAGGGTCTCCCCATCTCTGTCTCCCCAATCTAGGATTTACAAATGTGTATCATCATCCTCAGCCTTTCCTGGTGGCTTCTGGGGTTTGAACTGGAGTCTTCATATTTAGGAAGCCATCACCTTGCTGACTGAGCCATCCTCCAGCCCCTTGACTGTCCTACAAAACACATCTCATCATCCTGTGGCCTCTGCGGTACTTGGTCCACTTTTCTCTGTGCAGACACTGCCGTTCTTCTGGTTGCCCTTCTACGCGACCGGTCCTGGACTGACTTTTTATCCTCTCAGTCCAGCCATCCCTGGCTTCAGATCGGTTTTCACAGAGCCCATCTGTGGGAAGCCTCCACCTGCGCTCCCGGTGTGTCCTCCTCCATCCTCTAACACAGGGTGGCTATCACCCACCATAGCTGATGCTTCTCCTTTACTAAGGGTCAGCATAGATCCTGTATAGCTCCTTGTACAGGTACAGTGAGTCCTTGCTCGTCTTTTGTTCTGCCTTGCTTATCATGACATCTAAAAGGTGTCATTTCAACCCACCTTCCCAAGGCTAAAGGCCTCTATCACTCTGCTTTCTAATCTAAGAACTACAGCACAGAGAGACTTGTGGGAGAGAGTATTGAACCTGGTGGAATAGTCCAGTGGCAGAACCGTTTTCCAGTCCATGAAAGACTCTGTGTTCACTGTCCAGTACATGCATACCACACACACATCACATGCATGCACACATGCACAGACACACACACACAGAGGCACACATGCACACATGTACACACACACACAGAGGTGGCATTGGTGTAAGACCTGAGTCTTAGTTAGGCCTGGTTCTGCCTTGTCGTAACTGATAAATTGACAACTGTGTAACCCTCTACGCCTTGGCGCATTTATCTCTATAAGGAAGTCATTCTGAGGGATACTTTAGGGTTAATGTCACCATAAAGGTTAACTCATCGCAAAGGTTAATTCATGTGTGTAAAGTACCCAGGATAGTTCTTGGCAAACAGATGATACTCAATAAATATTGACCCTCTTCGTTTTCTCCTTCCTCCGTAATTAATCTATGTCTAATTCAGGAGATTGTGTTTTAGATATTGCTTGCTTTGAATGAAGGCCATGTCTAATGAGACCTCCCAATCATTTTTATGGACTTCTCGCCTCTCACCAAGCATGTGGGTGAAGGAAGGGTCGAATCAGGGACCATCAGAACTGCTCTTAAGTTAGTTATGGACTAGTTTAGCAACACCGCTCCCAAACTTCCCAAAAGGAATTCGTATCCACGATCTCCACACATTCAGGGATGAAAGAAACTGCTTTTCAATCTCTGCACCTGGAAGTTTGGGTCTCTGTAAGTAGAGACTGCTTGTTCATTTCCCATCCTTTTCTGAGACTGCATGACTGTTAATCTGGGTATTCCATTGCTGCAACAGATTATGACCCCATAGATTCATTGCGATATTAGCCACATATGGCCTCAGTCTTCCCCTCGGTCCTTCTGGCCCTATGTATTCAACTCATCTCATGCTTTTTTTTTTTCACTCAACAAAGAACAGGAAGTAGTTTGGAGTAAACTACATCCAAATTCCCAAAATGATTCTTTATAAATGTTTGTTTTCATTTAAAGGGGGATACGATTTAGAGAGCAATATTTTATATTAGTATGGATCCTGATACAAATTGAAAGTCAATTTTGTTGTACTATGTATATATGTATATATTTCTACTCTTGTTTAAGGTATCATGTTTATGCAGCTCATTTAAAAATGTAATGTATAGTGAAGGAATACAGATTAATAGATAGTCATCTATAGTAATCAAACTTTTCATTACATTAGTTATGTTTTCTAGATATACAGAAATAAATATATATACGTATTTCAGTTAGAAATATATATATTTCAGTTAGATAGATAATCTTCAACACTTCAAAGACCTGCAGAATACGGCTTTTAAAAGGTTTTAAGAACTTATATATTTTTCAACAGTGAGACCTGTCTGCCTCTGGAAGGACCAATTACTTCAAGAGGATGATGGGCATTGAAGAGGCTCCTTATGGAGTTGCTAGCCATTTGGGCAAAAAACTGCTTTGTCTTGGACGGCTTGATGGCATGCTGTGTATACTGGACATGCAGAACCCACCGAAAAAACTGATGAACTTGCCAAAAGAGGTAAGACAGTCCTTCAGGGTTCTTGCTTCATGAAATAGTCTACCAGACATTCTGCAGGACACAGAAGAAAGTGACTGACAAACTGCCAATATAGGCAAAACAGTCTTTCAAATTTCCTGCTTCATGAAAAGTCTGCCAGATACTATGGTCCTATAGGCTGAAGATGGATACTCCAACGTTACAAAGAACTTTGGGTGACTATCAAGGCAGTAAAATGTCTCTGTCAATTCCAGAGGTTTGGAAGTTGCTTATACTGCATTTCCTGTTTACTTAAGTAATGTTTTATATATCCTTCTGGAGTTTTTGAAGAGTTGAAGACAGATAGTTATAGTTATAGTTTTCCTTAGTTATGGTAAAGGATAAAATAGATATAAAACTTTAGACTCACAAAGATAGAATAGGTGATAACATATTTTCTTTAATTTTTCCAGATACAAATAGACTAAATATTATAACTATAATTTTTGCTTAATAACTTTTGTTAAGTTAAAGTTAAAACCTTTCTTTTTATTTAGATAGAAAAGAGGAGATAATGTGGGATTCCCCTCTGTATGCCATGAATATGTTTTATTACCATTGGTTAATAAAGAAGCTGATTCAGCCTATGGCAGGGCAAAATAAAGCCAGGTGGCAAATCTGAACAGAGATACATAGAGAGAGTAGGTGGAGTTAAAGAGACACCATGTATCTGCCGAAGGAGATAGATGCTAGAACATTACCTGGTAAGCTACTTCCTCGTAGCGATATCCAGAATAATAGAAATGGGTTAATTTAAGAAGTAAGAGCTAGTTAGGAATACGCCTGAGTCATTGGTCAAACAGTGTTGTAATTAATATAGTTTCTGTGTGATTATTTGGGTCTGGGAGGCCAGGAAACAAAAGAGCACTCTCTGCTTACAGGTCTCCAAAATGGAAGTTTGTTCTTTTCTTTTAAAATTTTATTCATTTATTTATTTACCTACTTTCTTACGTATTTCGTTGTGTGTACTTATGCATACATGTGACCACAGGCACCTTAGAGTCAAGAAGTGGACCTTGGATCTCCTGAAATTAGAGTTGAAGACACTTGTGATCTGCATGACATGGGTGCTGGAAACTAAACCCAGACTCCCTGTAGGAGCAGTGAGTGCTCTTAACTGCTAAGTGATATCTCCAGTTCCCAGAGTCCCCCACCCCAAACATTGAATGAATTGTAAAAATTACTTGTAGCTTTTTACACTTCCCTCTACCATTTTTTTCTCAATTAATTGGGTTTGAATGTTTAGGCTTCACTAGAACTCATGCTAAATCCTAATCCTTGAGGTGACAGCAAGTAGGAGGAATTTGGAGGTGGCGAAGTTACAAGGGTTCCTTCATTGGTGCCATCAAGACTCTTGTCAATGTGGGCTTGGCAAAAAAAAAAAGTCATTCTTTTCATCATATAAGGCCATATGCAGAAACCATCATCTGTAAATAAGGTAATGACTTTGCCAGACCCTTGTTCTTAGGCTTTGCAAACTCAAGAGCTGTGATGAAGTTTTGTTGTTCATAAGTTGGCAGCCCAAACAGCATGTGATGTTTTTATGGTCAGCTTAACAGGATATAGCACAGTGGTTCTCAATCTATGGGTTTGGACCCCTTTGGAGGTTACATATCAGAGATCCTGCAGATCAGATATTTACATGACGATTTATAACAGTAGCAAAACTATAGTTATAAAGGAGCAACGAAATAATTTTATGGTTGGGGGTCACCACAAAATGAGGAATTGCAGAAAAGGATTGCATCTTTAGGAAGGTTGAGAAGCACTGCTCTAAAATCTTCTAGAAAACAAGTCACAGAGTGTGTCTGAGAAAGACTGTCTAGACTGGGCTAATTCAAGACACCCAAATGTGGGTGGAGACATCCTGTGGATTGAATATATGACTGAATTTTAAGGACAAAGTGAGCTGAACATTGCAAGTACAATGTGACCAACTGTCTTGAACTCCTGCCGCCATGCCTTGATGGACCACACCCCTTGGAGCTGTAAATCAAATTAATCCTTCCTGTCCTAAGCTGCTTTTCCTCAAGGATTTTGTCACAACAATGAGAAAGGTAACTATTACACAGAATAGACACTTGGGAATAGATTATTCCAGCTGGGACATCAGGAACACAAGAAAATACTTTAAGTCCTCTAGGCTTTGCTTATGAGATGTGTCCTCAGTGCCACATTCATCCCAATATTCTATGTGGCCTGGAGCAGCATGCAGTGAGAAACAGCTTGATCAGCCCAACTCAGATGCAGGCCCAGCATGCTTCTTCCAAGGATCCCATGGTATAACTGGAGGTTTCTCTCCTGCCTGCCAGTTTCCAAATAACCACTCTAATGCTAAATATTAATTACAAACTGTTTGGACTATTAGCTCAGGCTTATTATTAACTAGCTCTTACAACTTAAATTAACACATTTCTATTAGGCTATATTTTACCACAAGGCTCGTGGTTTGTTACCTCACATCTTGTTTCTCTAGTGGCTGTTGTCAGCTCCCTGACTCTGCCTTCTTTTTCCATGTATTCAGTTTTACTCTCCCACCTAGCTATATTCTGCTCTGCCATAGGTCAAACCAGTTTCTTTATTAACCAATGTTAGTAAAACATATTCACAGGACACAGAGGGGCATCCCACATCACCATGGTACAGATCTGAGCCAATGACCCAGGGCTTGATTTCAGTCACACTCCCAGTCTCTACTCAATGTCAAGCAAGAAAGCCAGTATTTGCCCCCAATGGACATTCGACTATGTCTCAAAGCAGCATGCTTATATGAACAACTCATCTCATCTATGTCTCATCATCAACTCACTATTCAAGGTAAACTTCAGAAAATAAAGGTGAGTGGGGCCTCAAAGAGATGGTCAACCAAGGTCACTTAAGTGTCAATGGCAGAACCAAAGCTTGGAGTAAACACATGTGTCCTGACCTCTGGTCCAGGGTTCTTGCTAGGGCACTGTATTTCCTCATCTCAATTAAACATAATTCAAAGTGGATTTCTACGCTAGAAAAATTTTTAGGACCATCTCCTTGGGCTCTGGTGTTCTCCTAGGTTTCCATTGTTTGTTTGACCTGTACCCAGTTGCTTCTAAATGCTTGTCCTTTTATCCCACTAGGGTATGAAGACTACATAAACCTATATCCCCAAGTATCTGCTCCCCTAAAATCTGTAGGTCCCAGGAGAACTGAGGGAGAATAAGCTACAATCCTCAGCCTTCTAAATCAACACCATCTAATTGTGAGGCAGCGCTGGTTCTGTGTGGAGTGTCTAGACTCTGTATGATGTTCTGGAGAATTTATAGTAGCCATGACTTTCCTGGGCCTAAACTTTAGTTTGTTATTTTGTTTTAAGTCCCTCCATCCCTACCCCCCCAATCCAAGACAAGGACTCCATCACTGGACTAATCACTAGCTTTCTCTCTACATTTTATTTTGAGATAAGGTCTCACTAAACTGTACCGGCTGGTCTGGAATTTGGTACATAGTCCTGCTTCAGCCTCCTGAGTGCTAAGGTCACAGGTATGAGACCACGATTGGAGCCTTCTTTCAACACATGGTTCTTAAGTTTAGAACCTCCTAGAACGGTCTAACTGTTGTGGCAGATGACATTCCATATTAGTATGAATTTTGTCTGATTTATTTTCAAGTGTACATGTTTCTCATGTAAAGCATGCATATATAGGACACCAGGTGTAGACATATTTAAATTACTGTGCCATAGGGTATATGTCTACAGTCAGGAATTTCTCAACTCAAGGACAGAGGGATGAAGCCAGTGGGAAAGCTTGGCTTATTCTGTCTGGTCTGTGGGTCTCTCAAGCTAGCTTTCTGCACAGTGCTGTTGCATGAGCATATCCTCCAAAGTTCATGTTTGGGAAGTTAATCACCAGTGCCGTGATGTTGAGATGTGAGACCTTGAAGAGGTGCTTTGGTCATGAAGCCCCGCCCTCAGGACTGGACTAATGTCATTGTCACAGAAGGTTTATTGTCACAAGGGAGATATAAAAACAAGCACCTGTCAGTCCCAACCTTCTTATCTGTAACTGTCCATCTTAGGATCTCCAAGAAGTAGGCCCTTGTGGGTGCTGTCCCTTGGCTTTGGGATTCCCAGGTCCCAAAGCAAGCAAAGTCTCCTTTCTTTATGTTACCAGTCTTGAGTATTCTGTTAGGGCCACACAAAAACAGAGAGATAGGCAGTGTGTGCAGCAGGTGGGGCCTCTGCGATTTGTAAGGAAGGGAAGACTCCTCAGACAGGTGAGATGGCTGGTCTCTGGAAGGTACAGGTACTGGAACCTTCTGAGGTGTGTGTGTGTGTGTGTGTGTGTGTGTGTGTGTGTGCGTGTGGTGTGTGTGTGTGTCTAGGAACTGTGCTAGAGGTGCCCAATTTTCAGATCTGACACTCAAAGAAGACGGATTGTTCACTGAGAAGGTTTGAACTGATTTTTCCCGAAACCCAGGGAACAACTGTGTTCTCTTTGGGAACAAGACTGTGAGGGGCAGCTCAGTGAAGATACAGCCCCACCAGGCACATGAAGGAACTTTGGAGAGTGCAGGGCCTGCCTCAGAGGTGACGCCTGAGCCTGCTGGGTACTCAGACTAGCACAGGACTACTCCTTTCTCTTCTGCTGGTTAGGCGCTGGGTATTGAGGGAGCTCAGGTGACTACTTCCTCACCTCTCATTGGTCAATTGTGGACTTAGCCAAGAGCAGCCTTGTGCTCCCTCAATCCCCAATGGAATGTTTCCATCCTCAGAATATTCCAGCTGCAGAACTCTTGGGAATGTCACTATTGGTGGGTGACATATGAGCTGTGAAACACAGAAATAGACAGGGTGGACCACTGTGTTCTATAACACCAACCTAACATGCAGTATGACAAGAGTCATGCCTGTGGAGAGCAAACACACGCTCTTTACATTGTTAACAACTAAATATTTAGGGTACAAAGTCTTTAACAATCAGAACTCATCACCCAGGCTTCCTTGCAAAGCCGGGTTCTCAGCTAAGCACCCTGAGCTCCTGTAGCCTGCAAGGGAGGCTACATCAGAATCCCAATGCCTTGAGGACTTACACAGGACCCACTTTCTCCTTGTCTATTCTGTACCCTACCAGAGACATGCAGGCCCTGGCTCTTTAGATAGCGCAGCTGGAAGGCCTGGGTTCTTTCTCATTCAACGAAACAGCCCTACCGTGGGAGCTGTGCTGTCTGGGGATTTTCCAGGGCTTTCTCTGGAGGCTGCCTTTGCATGCCCTGCCTTCATGCCTCACCAACACCTGGGTGCTGCCTGAGGCAGGGCAGTGATCACAGGCCTGTGCACCCCTGCCTCCGTCTGTCATCACTGCGTCTAACGGCCTGCGCTTCCCCCACCGTGCCCACACTCACTGGCTTATGGTTCAAACAGACCAGACGTGCCCAACTCTCCGCCCACCTTCTCGTCTTCCTCCCCCCTCTTGCCACTGCAGCCAGTGCCAGAGGCAGATCCAGGTGGCTCCTTGGTTACACTTAATTGTCCAAACAGAAAATAAAGAAATAGAGACTTCTTCAGCAGCCTCTTCCTTCTCCCCTGTGAGGTCTGGACCCCAACTTTGAGACAACAGGAGACTTTGGATCATCATCTAGGAAATGGTTGTAATTTTTTATCGATATGAAGAAATTGTCAACATCACAGAATATGGTAGAGGAGAGATAGCTCAATTGGTTGCTGTACAAGCATGAGACCTAAATCCCATCTCCTGACTTCACATAAAAACCCAGGTATAGAAGCACATTCTAGTAATCCCATGGAGGTAGAGACTGACAAATCCCTGTGGCTCAATAGACAGACAGCAGCATCTAATTGTGAGCTCAAGGTACCAGTGAGAGGCTGTCTCAAAAAAGCATAGGAGATGCTAATCTTGAGGGGTATGACCTAGAGTTGACCTCTGACCTCCACATGCATGTGCACATAAGTACACATGCAATGGCACACACATGTGTACTCACAAGAACATCCCCACCCCAGTGTACACAGAACAATCACTTCATCTCTATTCCCTTGCAGGGATCTAATGTCCTCACTGAATGATTGCTTGGGGACTATTTTTCTCTGACCACATACAGAGGACATCGTCACCACAGCCTTGGAGTATAGCATTCACAGTGACAAGTCTCTTGTTTGCAGGTTTGACAATAGTCAGAAACATCTAGGGCCATAGATCAAAGCTGTTCTCACAGAACTGCTTGTTTTATGCTGGGAAATCTGAAGCTTAGGAATATCCTCAATGGAGACCTTAAGGTCTCCTCTGTTCCCTTTGTAAGCTGAGATGCCCTCTGGGAAAATCTTTATTGGTCTGTGCTTTAGAGCAGGCCTGGAACGGGGAGTCCTGATGGATGTAGGATGTGTATGTGGTTGAGCATTGGGAGTATCTTTGCAAGATGATCTTTCTGAGCCCGCAACCATCGTGGGTCTGCTTACAGGATGCCTGGCTTTGACTGGGAACTGTCTTTCCGGGATATGGACGTGTTCTCAGGTCCTTACTGTTTCCTCAACGAATCGCCAGTGTTTCAACTTATCTCGCCCAGAAGCAGCAGATGGCCGTTAGAGTCATTACACCATACGGGTAATTTTTAAGAGTTTCATTAATTCAGACTGGCCAGTCCAGTTTTTGTCTAATGTGAGGAGCTGAGGAGAGCGCACACCTATCAGTCGGGCTTTGACTACAGACTCAGCGTCCATCAGCATCACTTGTGGGCCAGCTTGAATTTGCACAAAACCTTTACCATATGTTCAGGAATATTACCGCAGTGCCCTGGGGCGACAGTCAAATGGGTTATGGACAATTCTCTGTCAGGTGCCATGCTAATTGGTTGAAGATAAAACTGTGTGTGCCTTGAATAAGCTGAGTGGGCTTGTTGCTGAGGATGGTGAGTTGTGAAAACATAGTTTCACATGCAAAGTAAAGAAATCCTTGGGATACCCTTGTAAATCCCAACACCGGACACAGGCCATGTCATATGGCTGGCACTCAGTGAGCTTTGTCAATGACGGAATGAATGCTCCTTCCCCAACTATGACAGGCACAGGATTAGCTTGGTTTCTGTAGCTCGCTTGGACAACAGTTTGACAATGTGCCCAGATATTTACACTTCCCTCTGCCTCACACTGTGTAAGCCTTTAGAGACTACCACGGGGATTCTGCCTTTTAGGAAACAGGTACCTGTTCCAAGGTTCTACCAGACAGGGAACAGAGCACATGGTTGATGGAACACTCTGGGCT
>LOEQ01003716.1:65851-86916 GCA_001685075.1 Bramus lutescens | reverse complement strand
CCTCCCTCCCTCATTTCTTCCTTTCCCCCTTTGGTTACTATTCTATGGTACAGGAACTGCAGGATTAAGGACCAGCCCCCTTCTAGTCAGCCTCCCATTGCTTCCTTTGTCCTAAGAGGTGAAATGGTGATGCTCTCTTCCTAAGCGGAGCCATTTCACTCCAATTTGTTTTTCTAGAAAAACCTTAGAATCACATTTCCCCAGGTAGGCTGGTGGATCTGAGGTTTTGCATTCAGCAGAGATGCCCCCCTCCGATGCTGGGCTTGCACCACACACCTTCTCAGAGCTCCGTTTTCCCATCAGACTGTGTTCCAGGCAGGCCTGGCATGGTCCTTGGAAAGCGATGGGCTGGCCCTGTATAGTGTGGGCTCGTCTTCCTGGGCCTGCTCTTTAGCTTAGGAGAGCAGCATCTGTGTGGAGAGGCACTAGTGGAATCCGTGCCTGGCTCCTGGCGGGTGCACTCTGACAGCTGCTCTGGGGCTCCTGTCCATTGGTTCATCTACCTGACTCAATCTCTTTTTGTATCTGGAGCTGTGTTAATGGTTCCCTTCTGAGTATCTGTGCATCATCCCTGGGCTCCAGGTGTTGGGTGACTCACTGAGTCTCCCTCAAACCAATTCATTAAACGTGCTTTCAATGCTGTTGGTAAAAGAGTGTTGCAGAAGTTGTTTGGCGCTGGAAAAGCAATTAAAAAAGAGGACAGGCATGAAGAAATGGCCTGAACAAAGTCACAACTTAATTGGTACTTGTCACCCTTCTTTTCCAGCCAAGGGAGGTTGGTCATGACTGGCATTTTGAGAAGGGAGTGTGTGGTGCCCAGGTCCTGTGATTTCCAAATTATGTTTCTGATAGACTTTACCAGATCTCCAGGGACTTCTGGACAGAATTTTTTTTTATGGTATCTGCTCTCTTAGACACAACAAGGCACCAAGAGAGAGTACTTTACCATTTAAAAACTTCATCTCCAAGAGAAAACCGGAGCTAAGTGTACACATTATCATCACGCTGGTTGTGATACGTGGTTCTTTCTAATTGCAGCTCTGTTCTCCAGGTCTTGCTCTCTGCTCCCAGGTTTGGGTTTGGGTTTTCTCCAGGATAACTTCAAGAGCTAGTAAGCTGCGTGGACTTGGGGAAATTGAAACCAGTTTGGGCAATCACTTAAAAACAAAAATAATATGGTCACCTTTCTCCTTAGAGTTGCTTTTCTTCTTAGAATTAGAGGAATCCTCAGTTTTCAGTAAAGGAGCCATAAAATGATGAGTGTGTCATTTGTAAAATCGAATTTCAAGTCAAACGACCTGGACTTGGGTTTGGACCTCACTCTGCCTTTGTCTCTCTTCTTCCCTCTTTGGCTGTAATAATGGGGCGTGTTTTGAGGGAAACGAACAATGGAAGCTTCACGAGTGACTGATTTCTCAGTCTTAAACATGGAACACCATAAGAGCAGATGGATGAGATTTGACATCTCCACAGAGGAGAGAGAAACAGGGCTGCTTAATGGACCCCAGGGCTGCCCTGGGAGCAGGCACCGGCTCTGTGCATTAAATATTAACTGGCTGTGGTGTTTGTGCTGCAGCAGGCACTGTGTGCTCCCTCAGAGGTAGGAGTGAGGTGCCATGCCTGCTCTCCAAACGCTTACAGTCAGAAGGTTCTCAGTGAAACAAAGCCACCTAGTCATCCTTGTAGACATAGAGCTAGAAACAAGTGTCGAGCAGCTGTAGCCTCTGGAAGTTGATGTCTTCCCAATCCTCGCACAATGGCCAGCTGGTTCTGCAGGTCTGATTCCAGCAAGCCCCGCGAGGGCCGTTGGGAAGCATGGGCTTGAGTTCTGGAAGAAATCTATGAGGGCAGAGATCGGCTGGCAGAAGCTCCTCCTGGGATTAACTGCCCTGGGTCTCACGCTAGATGTCTCCATCTTTGGACTAGTACCTTTGGCTTCTCAATAGAGGAAGGCAGGGTGTGGCTGAAGCNGGCTGGGTAGTTTCTAAAGATCAACTGTTTTTATTTTAGGCAGTCCGGTGAGTTCAGGTTTGCACAGCTTGAGCAAAACAAGGTGTGGGGTCCACATCATCTCCTTCTCCTTTCACAGGAGTCCTCCAAAGCTGGCTAGTATTCCTGCTGCTTAGGTGAACTGCAGCCCGGCTAAGGGTCTTCCAGAATGAATCTACGTACTAGCTAACAACTTGTAATGGGAGATGTGACTGCTGCCAGGCTTGGAACATAGAAGTGTCTACTCTGAATTCTCACATAACACTTGGGGGTGGGACATGGTTAGTGGTCACTGTGCTGCAGAATGTAAGACCCGTTAAAAACATATTTCATAAAGCAAAGGAAACCAGCCTACAAACCACAATCCCAGAGAACTTAGACAACGATGAGGATCCTAAGAGAGACTTACATAGATCTAATCTACATGGAAAGTAGAAAAAGACAAGATCTCTTGAGTAAATTGGGAGCATGGGGACCTTGGGGGAGGGTCGAAGGGGGGAGGGGAGAGGCTGGGAGGGGAGCAGAGAAAAATGTAGAGCTCAATAAAAATCAATACAAAAATAAATAAAAATTTAAAAAACCATATTTCACTTGAACTCAGAACTAATTCTGAGAATGCTGGCCCACTTGCACACCCCATGGGAAACGGAACTGTGTTTAGGGACATTTCTTCACCCCAGCATGAGGATCTTATGTAGTCACAATTCTGCTTCCTCATTTTACCTGGGTGACCCTGGCAGGCTGCAGTTCAACTGAAGGTAAGTGTGGGACACCTACTGAAAGACACAGAGACAGAGATTTATCCGGATCTGTGCTGAAACCAGGAGAGTTGTTACCTACAAGTTAGACCGACTGCAAGCGGCGAACCCCTGGGCGATGAATTCTCTCCGGCAGGGGTGGCAGCTCGGAGTCCTGCACCACGGTGCTCACACCTGCATGAGGATTATCACTATGGGCCTGGAACTCCGAGAGGAGACGGCTCTTCCAACCCTTTTGTGTAGTTCTGCTTATTCGAGGTCTACGTTTCTTGGCTTCAGTTTTACTAAAATGCATGGCAGACAAGAAGGCGACTCCTGGTAAAATCACTTTCTGGTAAAGGACCATGTAGACAGAGAGATCTCCTCCACCAAACCTCAAAGACATTTCCCAGGCCTGAGGAGTCCACAATTGGTGATAGCAGGTGCTCTGCAGACACGGCTCAGCTGACTTTGCACCCACAGTATGCAGCTTATAATCACTTGTAACTTCAGTTTCAGGGGAACCTGATGCTCTCTTGTGCATCATGTACATACGAGAAGAATGGCACACATGACTGTAAGTAAACATAGCATTTAAAAATTTTAAATAAGAGATACAGTGGCTAAAATATTTTTGAGGAAATCTCAACCTCTGCCCCTTTAAATTCCCAGGCCCCTCTGAGACCTCAGATCCTCTGCCGGGTCACTAAGTGTGACAACTCATATACCACATGGTACCTTTCTTTTATTTTACCTCTGTTTTTATTAATTAAATTTGTTTTTTAATAATTTTGGTCATGCATTATAATCATTCTGGTTGCTCTCGGCCTCACCCACTTATCTCCCCATTCTACCTTCCCTTACCTATTTATTAACTTTGCTTTGTTTGTATTCCTCTGGGTTCAACCAGGGTAGTCTGTGTGGACTTGCAATCAGAACTACCCATTTGATCCTGGTGTGCACCAGAGAATACACAGCTGAAGACAATGATTCTCCTATCCCAGAGTTCATTGCTAGCCTATAGCTCAACAGTATGGGCTGGGGTCCCATGAACCTCTTCCCCAGTCTAGGACCAACTGTTGAGAGATCCTGTTTGGTGCTTCACCAGAGCAAGTAGCTGCAGCTGCTGTGAGTGCATGATTGCATTGCTTGTGTCCTGCTTAGATGGTGGGATTTCAATTCTTTCCTTCCCTATTCTAGTTCTTACATTATATCCGACTCCTCTTAGGGAATTTACCTGAGCTGCAGAGGGGTCTAAGGCTGCATCTAAAGCTGGTGGATAAACCTGGAGGAGTGTAAGCGTTTACCACACAGTACTAATTTTGACTGCATGAAGAAGTCATGGAAAGCAGATAAGGCTTGGCACTGTGTGTCATGACTGGAGTCTCCACAAGGACACTAAGAGAAGGCGTTGGTGACGGGGAATGCTCAGTGGCTGTGGATTGAAGGGGTCAAGGAGAAAGGCAGGCTTGGCACCATGCAGCGGGGTGTGGGACCCTAAAGAGGCCTGTACAGCTCACAGATGAAGGTGCAGCCTCTGTTGCAGCAGAGACCGTTGCAGATGGGAGATGCCAGGACAGTGAGACTTCTCCAAGAACAACAGCAGGAGTCAGCCTGCATCTTCAGAACAAAGTGTGTGCTATAAATGGCAGACCTGGAAAAGCGGGATCACTCAAGTCCTTGGGAACCCAGAACATCATACGTAAGTCCTGGTCACTGGACACTGAACCAGGAATACCGTAGAATGTTGTTGGTTTTGCTTGTGTCTGATCATAACTGTTCCCTCTTAGAGCAAGAAAGTATTGTTTTTATTTTATAGAAATCCATAATTAAGGGACTTTGGGTAATTTAAAAAGACTTTGAAGTTTTAAACCATTGAAAAATTTAAAAGGGATGGGACTTTTAAAATTATGCTATGTTTTATTTTGTTATATTTATGTGAGCTCTTAGAGATTAAAAGGAAAGGTTGGGTTAGTTATGGTTTAATAGTGATGTGCTTGTGTTTCAGTTTGATAAGGGGTCAGTTGGGCTGGTTACACATGTGTGAACTAGACATAAACTGAATTATCTGGGAAGAAGAAACTTCAGCTGAGAAGTTGTCTCCATCAGATTGACCCATGGACATGATTATGGGACATTCTCTTGGTTAATAATTGATGTAGGAGGATTCAGTACACTGTGGGTGGCCCAACCCCAGGAAGGTGATCCTGGGTTGTATATGTCAGCAGGTTGAGAAAGCTATAGGGAGCAAGCTAGCACGCAACATTCCTTTATGATTCCTGCCTTTGTTACAGCTTGAGTTCCTGCCTTGGCTTCCCTCAATGATGGACAGATATCAGATGTGTAAGTCAAATAACCCTTTTTCCCCCAAGTTACTTTGGTCATGGAGTTCTTCACAGCAACAGAAAGTAAACTTGGACACTGGTTAAGAGTTTGTTGATTTTGCTTTTCTTTTAAAAATATTTTAAAAGTTTTATGTGTATATATGTGTACTTGTATGAGTTTATGTGTATCACATGTGAGTAGGAGCCTTTGGAGACCAGAAGAGGGCATCAGCTACCCTGAAACTGGAGTTACAGATGGTTGATATGTATTACAACATACAAAAATCTTTGTAATGCAATAAAGTCAGCCCTAAGGGGAAAGATTATGGCCTTAAGTACTTGGAAAAGCGAGAACAAGTCAAACCCAAAAGCAATGGATGAAAAGAAGTAATTAAGATTAGGGCAGAAATAAACAAAATAAAAACAAATATAAAAGTATATGAAGAATCATTGAAACACATACCCGATTCTTTGAAAAGATAAATAAAACAAGGTCCTAGTGAGAACTTTGCAGTACAGAACACTTAAGACTCTTGGAGAAGATCCAGGTTTGGTGCCAGCATCTGCATGAAGACTCACAACCATCTGCAACTCCAGTTTTAATATTTGGGTGGAATGTTTTGAGGATGTCTGCTATGTCCGTTTGATTTCTGGTGTTATTTAAGCCCAGTGTCTCTCTGTCATTTATTCTTTTGCTCAAGATGACTCATCTATTGGTTAGAGTAGGGTATTGAAATCTCTTTTGATAATTCTATTGGAGTTCATCTGTGGTTTAGATCTATTAGTGATTGTTTTACAAGATTACACACAGCTGTGTTTGGTGTGAATATGTTTAAGATTGTAGAAGCCTCTTAATAGTTCTCTTAATATGAATGAAATAATCACCTTTATTTCTTTCTATTAGTTTTAGGTTGAAGTGCATTTTTCTAGCTATCAGAATACCCATGGCATCTTGTTTTGTAGTTTGAAATACTCTTTCTACCTTTCTGTCATAAGGTATTGTCTATTATTGGTGAAGTGTGTTTCTTGGAGGCTGCAAAAAGGCAGATCCCATTTTTATCCAGTCTGCAAGCTTATCTTTTTATTGAATATTTGAGACCATTAATATTTAGAGTTATAGTTTACACATGTGTGCTTATTCCTACAGTTTTGCTTATTTTATTTGGTTTCCTTAGACTTCTTTTCATGAATTGCCTTGGTAGTATTTACACTTCCCCTGTGACCTCTTGGGTAAATTTATTCTTCTCTTCAGTTTCAATTATCCCTTCCAGTATCATTTTAAAATATGGATCAGTGATCATTAATTCTTTTAGTCTGGTTTTATTGTGGGTGGTTTTCATTTCTCTCTGATTAATAGAAGACAGTTTTGCTGGGCAAAATAACCTGGCTTGGTAGTTGTAAGCTTTCAGAACTTGGACTCCTAGTTATGTCTTAAATATCATCTAAAGTTTCTCCTTGAGATCCCTTTCTATAGGATTGGCGACTTTGGGGAGAGGAACGTATTGTATTTTTCATATTGCTTGTTATTATTATTATTTTTTGTTGTTGGTTTCCCAAGATAGGGTTTCTTTGTGTAGCCCTGACTGTCCTGGAACTTGTTCTATAGACCAGATGACCTCAAATTCAGGTTTATACCTGCCTTTGCCTCCCTAGTGTTGGGATTAAAGGCATGTGTCACCACTGCCCAGCTATATTGCTTATTTTTATATGGGTCACCTGGCAACCTGGAATTACATTGTTGGCTGTAAAGTTTGATGTGCTTTTTGCCCACCTTGAGTCCCACTGAAGGTTGGTGGGTCATATGGAGGAGAGAGGAGCCGTGGGGAAGGTTCCTGTGTCAGCAGGCTGTGGGTCTTGGGTGTCGACCCCTGTTGGCCAAGTGGAACAGAGGGTTAGGGAAGCTCTCATATGCTTCAGGTCTCCTTGCCCTGGCTGTTCTGCGCAGCAGAGAAGCCTGTGATGGTCGCTGAGGTAACAGAGAAGGGGGGATTGGTTTTTGGATCTCTAACTTTGTCAGCTATGTGGAACGGAGAAACGGGACAGTTGTTGAGGCAATGAAGCCTGGGCTTAGGATCTTGGTATTTTGAGTGTCTTACAATGATAACCATGTGGAGTGGAACAACTGGAAGTTATGGAAGGGTTCAGATGGCAGGGCCAGAGGGTTTGAGATCCCGAAGAGGATGACCAAGGGAGCTGAGCAGCTGGAGTTCAGCTTACGGCTGGACCTGGCTATTGAGGGTTGTTTGTCTTGCTCATTGCGTGGAACCAAGCATAAGAAGCATGGTGTATCCCATAATGTGATTTTGTTTGGTGGCTTAAATAAAATATATGTTCTGTATTTTCTTAATAGTGCAGTTAGTTGAATCTCAACTAAAAGTTCATAAGTCAAAGCTAATAGTTTTTTATCCATATTTTGGAGTATTAGAGATTTTTGCTACATAATAAATATAATAACGATATTGTACAAAACAGGAGGAATTTGGTTTCATAATGTTTTAAATACAGTGAAATATCAGAACTATTTGCTTTATAAAATAAATAAATGGGAGAAGTGGGAGGCAGATCTGAGTCACTCAGCACAAGAGCTACCACAGGGAGTGTTTCCTAAGGAACTACTTTTTCTGCAGCCTGTGGTCTCTCCCGAGAGCTTATTTTAAAGCCTCTGACATCCTAGCTCTGTACAGACTTCCATCCTCTGCAGAACCCTTCATGGCCTTAGTGGAGAAGACAGTGGATGATGTGGATTATTCTCCTCAAAAACCAGAGATGTCCCACAGTGGTACCTGAGTATTTGCCTTCATCGCCCATAAGTGACCCTTGAGACCCAGCAATCTCATCCATCAAAACCTGAAGTCTTTGTTCTTTGCTGGATAATCTTCACTGTCAACTTGGCTGGATTAATAAATACCCAGAGCATTAGTAAGGCACACCTTGGGGTGTGTCTATGAAAGGATTTTCAGAAAGATTAACTGAGAGGCAAATTTATCTCTGAATGTGGGCAAGATCTTCGTATGGGCTGGGGTCCAGAACTGCACCGAAAGGGATTATGAGAAAGCAAAGTGAGCCCTGGTATCCCACCCGCTTTTTTTTCGCTTCCTGATTTGTTTAGATGCGAGCAATTAGTCTCATACTACAGGCCAGGACTCAGCCACTCCCAATGCATGCTTTCCCTGCCATGAAGGACTGCACCTTCCAACCATGAGCCAGGGAGCTTCTTCCTGCCTGGTATTGTCTTTTTATGTCAGGTGTTTAATTATAACAAGAGATGCAGCTAACATATAAACCTGGTACCAAGAAGAGAGTATGCATTGCTGTGATAAACCCGGTCATGTGGTCTATATCTTACTAACTGGTCCCTAGAAGGAAAGTGAACAGTTTTGAAACTTTGACTAGGGAAGCCTTAGCGTTTGGAAGAAGAGCTTAATGAGGTATTTTAAAGGAGAATTTGGACAGTAAAGACTGCTCAGAATATTCCAGAGAGAAATAAGAACTCTATTAGTGTAGTGGTATTTCCCATCATTTGTGCTTTGATAAATAAATCTTGCCTGAAGGTAACCACTAGAGGACAGGCAATGGTTGGTGGCTCACACCTTTAACCCCAGGATTTGGGAGACAGAGTCAGAGGGATCTCTGAGTTCAAGGCCACCCTGGGCTACACAAAATCAATGCAGAAATAAAGCCAGGTAGTGGATGCTCACACCTCTAATCCCAGTACTAGGGAGTCACACATCCTTAATCCCAGCACTAGAGGGAATATAAAATGGGAGGATAGAGAGGCTGTCTATTTAGTCTGTGGTCTCCCAGCCTTGTTAGAGGTAAGACTTCTCTAGTGGCTTGACTGTTTTGCTTTTCTGTTTTTCAGGTTGAACCCCAATATCTATCTCTGGGATTTTATTATTTGTACTGCATATTAGGAACTGAAAGAGGTCATCCATGTTATCCTCTGGAAAAACACTGATATATAGAAGTCAAGGTGACCAGGTGTGTGTGCTCCACAGTGTTCACATGCAACAACAGTTCATCAGAGCCATAGGTATACAAAAGTTAAGGTGTGTGGAGGTCAAAGTGAGGTCTCTGGAGGTCAAGGTGACGAATCCAGGCAGAAGAGTGATCCACTTGAGGAAGTGTGAAAAATAACGGTTGTGTTAAGATTTGGCTGATTGGCTGAGCAAGGGACCAAAACAGCCAAATGAACATCCCTGTGGTAAAGGACCTTTTGTGATCCCCCATGACCCACCAGCCAGTCAACTGAGATGGTGAGAGAGGTGGTGACAGGCTTTTCAGGGGTGTGTACTTTCTTTCTACGAGAGCAGAGGAGCCTAGGAAAATCTTTCTAGACTTGGGAGGTTGATCATTATTTAAAAGACAGTGTTGCTGAGCTCATGTGACACTTCTCAGAATGTAGATCAGATTATGCCCAGGGCCACTTGTCTTGTGGCTCAGCTGTGGTGATTTTGACTTTGTCCTGTTGCTGGGGGCTATCTTTTCTCCTTGAGGGAAGGGAAGGACATAGTGCTGGGTAGCTGCTCTTGCAAGTCATACATGGCCATTTTGCTGTGATCTCTGACCTGAAAATCTGTCTTTGGAATCTTTGCCAGCCAAACTGCCCAGCCTCTCTGAAGAGGTCATTGGTTAGGAAGATATCCCACAGAGAGAGCACGTGTCTTCATGAGACCACCCAGGTGCAGAAACACGTGCAAGACCCAATGCCATAGTGACAGCTGCTGTCCATCTCAGGGCAGCAAAGGGGAGTTTCCTTGGCAGAAAAAATAAGGACTTATGTAGTCAACAATATCAGTTCTAAAAAATGCAATTTCCGGATTAATAACAAAGACACCGTTCCGGGACGCACACTCCTTTAGGACATGTGCTTTTGACCCACAGAACATATTGTGCCCTGTGGCTCTCAGCTGAATCACAACTTAACAGTCCTCCTCCTTTTAATGCCTGATGTCTATTAAAACGAGTCACTGCCTGTGCCAGGGCCCCTTCTGGAAATGAGAATCACACCTCCACAGACTGGCCACTGGTTAAATATTAGGCTGGCAACTTTCATATTTGTGTGTCTATATATTGTATCAAAGTACAGAAAAATTCACAGAAAGACTTTTTATGAAAGCTGCAATATCCCAAGTAATTTTGATCTCTTTTATCCTTAGATATATAAAAGTTTTACACAAGAACATATCTGAACACAAACAAAATGTGATCTGGCTGTCTCATATATTCATTCCCATGCAATACAAGCCTTAACATACACATGTGTGCACATATGAACTTGTATTTATGTGCACATGCCAGGGAATTAATTTATTAATGTGCTAAAGTCTTTTATGATTTTAGACTCAATTTCAATACTTGTGTGCTGCTGGGCTAAGAGAAAAGGGTGTGCTTGCATAAACAGACACCCAGATATTTCTGTGATGTGTTGACTTTGAGTCGTTCAGGTACTAATTTGGAAGTGATATAGTTGGTTCATACTGATTTCTGTGAGGGCTGGGTCAATTAATATCCCCACCAGCAGTGCATAAGGGTTCCTTTTCTCTACACCCTTACCAGCATCAGCATTTGTTCTTGCTTGTTTATTTCTTATTAAAAGCCATTCTGACTGGAATGAGATAGAATCTTAACATAGTTTTAATTTGCATTTTCAGATGGTTAAGGGTTTTGAAATACACACACACTCACACACTTCTCAGGAGATGCCAGAGACAGGGAAAAGAGGAGAGATATAAAGAAGGATGAGGGAGGGGGGCAAATGTGGTAAAGCACACAACATGCTTGAGAGAAGTTGCCTCTTTGAAATTCAACACCGTGTACCATGAATATACACCAATAATAAAAACAAGTCTCAGAGCAAAGTACATGTCATGACACAATTACTATAAAAACAGAAAACCCATCAACTACAGAACAGGGTCTCAGCCACTCCCTGCCTTCTCCAACGAGAGCCAGTATGCAGTAACCCAAGTGTAGAGAGCCAATCAGCAGGAACCCGAGTGTGGAGTAGAGAGCCAATCAGCAGGAACTCGTGTGCACAGTAGGTCAGGGTAGGTGCAGGTGAAGAGGATGCACACTCACAGGCACAGGGGAGGACCACACAGCATGCAGGCCTTCAGTGTGGCACATGAAACCCAGAGAAGCCCTGCTGCGGGCGCTGAAGGTTCTCTGCCGGACACTCCAGCAAAGGGAGCAGGCCAGAGGCAAGAAGGATCTGGCCCTTTGAAGGAGACTCAATGTGCAGCGTAAGCAGGAGGTCAAAATATGAAACTTAGGTTGGAAAGATAATTTGGTGGTTCGGAGAAATATCTCCTCTTCCAGAAGACCTGGGTTTGATTCCCAGCACTCACATGGCACAAACATCTGTGGCCCCAGTTCTGGGGAATCTAATGACCTCTTCTGGCCTCCACAGGCCCTGCACAGGTACATACATGTGTGCACAGGCATCCACACAGGCAAAACACTCACATCCATAAAATAAATTAAAATTAAAAAAATAAATCTAAAACCTAAGATTAATGCTTTTAAAGTACTGAAAATTACTCTACTGTGAAGCTACTAAAAATGAATCTCTATTAAAAAGGCAAAATACATAATATTCATCCTGATCATTGTCAATTATTTTAATGAATAAAGTAGATATTTGAATACATAGTCTCATTTCTTCCTAGTTCTTGGCCAGATATAGCTCACAAATTAATAAGTGGCATTTCTTTGAAAATTCATATACTGTGAATTAAATCTAGTTGCTTAAGGTGAAATGTTCAGATGTTTGACTTTATGATAAACTGAAGCAAATCTTCCAAAACACCGTACTGTGGTTTCTTTCAGATTAGCCTGATGTTCCAGGTGGGAGATGGATGCATGTCTTAGGGGTGACAACTGGTCCATGGTTGGCATATTCTTTGCCATGGGTCACATTCTGAGGCATTCATGGGGTGTCTGGGTTCTGCTGGGGCACAGAGAAGAGACAGCTCTAGAGACATTCTGTTTTTCCCTCACTGCATATTTGGGGGATCTGTCAACCTGTTTTAGGAGAAATAATGGCATCCATTAATTAAAGTGGTTGCTCTCTTGGCTCCTGTTCTCATCACAGATCACGTGCTCTCTAAAATTCAATACTTCCATATACATACATGTAGTTATTGGATCTATTCATTGTTATGGCCATGGAGAAGACTATGATGACATGGCATGGTCACGGGGAGATGTTCAAGACAGTAGCCATGAGTAGACATTATAGATGCTGATGGGTCAAAGGCAGCAATAGTCCACAGTGGGTTATATCAAGGTTGCAGGCAATTGCCTAGGGCAGTGGTTGTTGGTGATGCTCATGGGAGAAGGTAATGATTAAAGTCATGGGTAACATATCTGGGCATCTGCTAAAGTGAAATTCACAGGCCATTGACAAGGATAATGATCATGAGTGACAATCATCTGAGAAAGTCATGATGATCATTGATGGCAAAGATCACAGATACCTTGGGGGAAAGTATACTGCTTTAGGGACTCAAGAGATGGACCTTGGAACCTCTGGATCCTTGGCAATCCCCAAGCAGAAGGTGACCTATAGCACCTGTCAGTGATTGAGAGTTGGTAGGAGAGTCAAACATGTCCCATGCACAGTGTGGCATGAGGTTAGGAGACTGTATGCACTGTGTAGGCTCCCACGAAGAAGGTCATAGTGTCACACCCCACTGCCCTTCAGCAGCACTGTAACGAGAGACACATTTCTATTTTAATTAGTTTGACATATTTCTGCAAAGATTTTCATTGGAAGGTAAAATAGATTCATTCCCAGTGGTTTCCAGGGATGCATTTATTTGAGCTTCTTTCTGTGCCTGGACTCTGGATCCCTCTTCGGTTTCACACGCTTCTTAACTAGCCAGGTGCAAATGTTTTGCCTTCCACATCTGGCCAGTCTGTTCTCAATATTACAAGGCAAAACAGATGTGTAGGTTTAGGTGGAAAATTCTGAACAACCTCACCTGTGTGTGGAAGTTAATTTTGGGGAAGCTGTAATCTCAAGTGTGAGCTTTGGAAAAGGGGGAAGAGCCGTGGCTCTGAGGTCTGTGGGGTCTGTGGGTAGGAATCCACCTTGCTCACCAAGGGATGTGCGTTGGTGTTCAGCGTGCAGTCTAATTTCACAGCTGGTGTGTTTTTTGTTGACATGGCACTTAGAGGAAAGGACAAACAAAAAGGGAGTGGGGGGGAACTTCAGAGGGATTTTGACACCATGAAGTGTGGGAACTGAGAGACAAAATCTGCTGGGCTGGAACTAGACAGGTCTGTAAGGTTCTGAGTTTCAAAAGTTAAATCTGGAGGTGCAGAAATGAGACAGAGCAGATGAAGAGCAGAGCAGACATTTCCTCAGAAGTGTTTTGAAGATGGGATTCGCTCTGATGATTCCCAGTTCTTTGCACTTGCACTGAAATGTGGTCCAGCCACCAGTGTGGAGGATGTGCTATTCCTATTCTTTTAATGAATGTGAGTCCTGCTCCGGCATCATGTGGATGGGGGATAACTTAGCAACACTGATGTTTATATCCTTTCAAGTGGAAAAGCAGGCCTGAGTGACATCTGGATTATGGGATTTAATGGGGCCTGAGAACCAGACGGGTAGTGTCAGGAGCCAGACCACATCTGGGCTGTGGTTGCCCCTCAGTGCAACTTTCACTTCACTGTCCTGGGTGGGGTACCATTGACCAAGCTCATACAAGTCTCGAAGCTTCTCATAGCCCAACAGGCCTGGAGAAAGGCTTTGTCCATTCATACTATACTCCTTGGTGGTGTAGGAGGTCCCTCTGTCTAAGTGTTGCTTTCATTGGTCAAATAAAGAAACTGCCTTGGCCTTTTGATAGGGCAGAACTTAGGTAAGTGGGGAAAACAGAACTGAATGCTGGGAGAAAGAAATCAGAGTCAGAGAGAAGCCATGGATCCTCTGCCTGAGATGGATGCTGGTTGGAATTGCCAGTAAACCACCGCCATGTGGTGATACACAGATTAATGGAGATGGGTTAAACTAATACGTAATAGTTAGCCAATAAGAAGTTATAGCTAATGGCTAAGCAGTGTTTTAATTACTACAGCTTTTGTGTGGTTATTTCAGATGTAAGCTAGCTGGGTGGCTGGGACAAACAAGGGGCCCTCTCTCCTTTGCAACACCTTGGGACTTCTGCCCCCCAAAGTGTGTGACCACTGTCATCAGACACAATCCTTCTCAATAGCTCTGCCTGGAGAGGAGTTCAAGCCAAGCAGAAAACTGTGGATTTCCTGAGCTGAGTTCCAATGGGGCAGCTCCTCTTTGCTGTGAGAGCATGCAATATTCACCTGGACATCAGGTGAAACTTCTCTTGGGCAAAAGACGCAACACAATCAGAAGACAAACAGGATTGATTAAGAAATAGAGCGGGGCCCCTTCATAGGGTACAATGAATGTGGGGTCATGGAAGAGCCACTAGTTTGACAACTTTGTGGGTACCTTATGATGGAGTGGGCCATCATGGTCCTGGTAAATGGCCTTGTTGAAACAATGAGATATTTACAATGGGATGGTTTCTTTGGAGAGAAGGGGAGGGTGGTAGGATGAGTGAAACTCAGTGAAAAGCAAATGATCAAGTTCTAAAGGAATCATGGTGGAGCCAGGACTCAAGGCTTTCATTGACAGGCACCAAAGTGGAAAGAGCCATATTCTGGGGAGTGCATCATGCTGCAAGCTGCAGGCATTATTATCTGAAGTAAAACAGAACAGCAACAGAGAAAACATAGGAATATATGGACTTGGAAATGGACAACAATCAAATCAACTCAGTGATTCTGTTGCAAACAAAAATAGTGGATCCTGGGTGAGCAGTATGGCACAGAATACAGAGAAGGCCAATTTCCTCAGCTTGGGCTGTCCCTAGAGACTGCCACAGGATGGCAGATGCCTCATGTTCCTGGTCAGAGGCTAGGATTCTGAGATAGAAGTTTAAGGCCTCTGCTCTTGGTTCACAGATACCGTCTTCTCCCTGTGTCCCCTCATGGTTGGCTCTTTGTATATCCTGGTATTTTTTTTATAAGAAAACAATAATATTATTGACTCAGGTAACCTCTTTATACCTTCTCTTAAATATCCAAGTGTAGCTGCATTCTGACGCTTGAAGGTTGAAACTCCAGTATGTGGATCCAGGGAATCACAACTCAACTCTGAACAAAGTCAACAGTGTAGGTAAAGAATAAGTAGGATTCCAAGAAAGAAATGGGACAGGGGTAGACAGACAACAGGGCTGGGGAGTGGCTTGGGAGTCCGTGTAGATCTGCTGCTAGTACCGACTGCAGGCCACAGCCTTGACAAGGGGACCCTGGAGTCACAAGTTTGCTGTTATATTTTATCTATCTTGTGACAGCTGCCTTGGACCCTGTGTCCCAGCAGCTCCTGATTCAAGTCCAAAGGAGAGAAGCCTGTATGGCCTTGGCAGAGGTGTGTCAGCATCATGGGCTGCCATTGACATTCACCTCCACTGCAGCGGATGTCTTTGTGTCCTGGAGCCTCATAAAAAGTCCCAGTGCAGTGGAAATTCACATACAAAGAGGCCTGAGAAAGATGAGAAAAGACCTTTAATAAAATTAGATACAAGTATGCCAGAGGGGATGCCATCTACTTTTCAGGGCAAAGTGAAGGAAACCCATGGTGTCCTGAAGCTGGTGGATCCTATGCAAATAGCAAAACCCCAGCCTTGACTTTAAAGAGATACACACACCCCACAGCCACTTCACAATGACTAGAACTCACTTCAATTCAGGTAATGAATATGTGGATTGAACTAGGGCAGTGGATGTGGCAGTGTCACAGAGCCAAGGGGGTGGCATGTGGCAGTGGCAGTGCAGGGAGCATTCATTAATCAGCCCTGTGCTGGAAAGCCCCCTTATAGAGTCTGCTTTTGCTCTTAATGATCTGCAGAGGTCAGCTCCTGGGCAAATGTTCCTCTGACCACTGCTACCATAACAAATAGAGAAACCTTCTCAGACAATGCAGGAGGAGGGTGGGGAGCCCAGGGCAAGCACTCTTGTTGCTCCCCAGGATGCCAACCCCCCCCCAAGAACCTCATGGTCATAGCTTAGTGTGTAGAGACTTACTGAAGCCACATCATATGTATTGGGGAGTAGCTTAGAATAACTCCCCAGAACAATGTCGTCTGGACCCATGAACAGCGATGAGGCACTGCTGGAGGAGCAGATAGTGAGAACTGGAGAGCTGGATAGTGTACAATGCCACTAAGAGGGTCACCCCAGGGTTTAAAGAGGGCACAAAGAGCTCAAGGGGGAAAGTTCTCTCTACCAGCTCTTTCACCTTCTACCAAAGCAGCTGCATGCTAATCACCTCAACTCAACCTCAAGACCAGGGTTAAATCAAGTGGGAGGTGGGAGGGTAAGAGAGAAGAGGGAGTATAGAAAAAGTTAAATTACAATAAGGGCATTTTGAAATAGTCATATGGAAGCCTATTACTGTGTAAGTTTTCTAAAATACATACATACATAAAGAGGTCAAATGGAATTACTCTGTGTTGGGGTGACAACACTAGGGCCAGGACTTCTTTTGGAATTATTGACCCGTGAGATCCCATAGAGCCCTAAACATTACAGACAAGTGCCTATGCTCTTGGTTACCCTCTGTGACTTGACGGTAAGACCACATACTTGATTTATAAAGCACGGATAAATCAAGATAGTGCTTACCCTACCAGCCAGCTTTTATAATTCTGGAAGGGTGTTGTGTATGCTACTCGAGGAGAAAAGTCATCATCAGTCTTAACCAACTGTGAACCCTGCAAGCTACCATAATTATTGGCATGTCAGGATGTGCCCAAAGGTGCAATAGTGGCAGGGATGTTATGGGAGTAACCAACCACTTTCTGATTGTGTTTAAGTCCAGATATAGAAGATGGAACTCATGCCTGTTACTATTAACGGTGCCAAGAACCCAACACTAGGTAGGTCCTAGTCCCTAAGGGAAAACATACTGCTATAATTCTGTTGATGGGTATAGCATATTTAGCCAACTCCTATTGACTTTATTGTTATATCCGTAGATGAGGGCATCTCTTAACCCTCATCAGAGAAGCTTCTTTCTGGTGTAGACGGTGATTAACACAGAGTCCCAGACAGGTGAAGGTTTATACAACCAGAGATTGCGGAATGCACAGCCCTAAGTGAGACATCCACAACACATGTCCTCCTGAGGCTCAGGGATCATCATAGAAGGGTGGATAGAAAGATCGTAAGAGCCAGGGGCAGCGAATGACCACAAAGAAATACTGTTTCCTGGATATCACAGTAGATATGACCACATGCACAAATCCCATGGACAGCAGAGGTAGCCATGAAATCCCACCCTGAGATATTGGAGGTTGCTAGCTTCTGGAGAAGGGCGTGGCTTCTTTTGTGTAGCTCAATGGATGGTAACACAAAAATACAGGGGTGGCACAAACTGAACATGATGGGTTAAAAATACGAAGAAGTAAAGTTGGGTGGAGTTGGTGGAGGCTGTGAATATAATCAAAATACATTGTGTGAAATTCTCAAAGAATATAAAAATACTTCAGATTTGAAAAAAACAAAGGTTGAGAGGAGTGGCGGTCATTTTCTTTGGGCTCTGCTGGGTAGTTCTGTTCCCACCAGATTTATTCACTGGCTCATGAGGTCAGGGGCTTCAGATTGTTTGTACACTGGCTGGTCTTGGGGTGCTCAGCTGAGAGCATTCTGCCACAACTTATGTGTGATGGTCCAGCAGTATCCTAGGTCTTCTTTCAGGGTAGCCAAGGACAACAACTCTCCCTTTATTTCCTTCTATTGGCCAAGGCTACAGGGCCAATTACATAGAAGGGTGAAGAGACAGAGCTCATCTGTCAGTGGGACTGTCCCTTTCCATACATGGGCACAGGGCAAAGGGAAGATTATGGACCACTGAAGTTCCCCACGAAGATTTCTCCTATCCAAAGGTAACAAAGGCAGACCTGTAAACCTTGGTATATGTTCGTGTGTATGTGTGTGTGCATGTGTGTGTATGTGTGTGCATGTGAATATGCATGTGTGTATGTGTGTGTGCGCGTGTGTATGTGCATGCACATGTGTGCATGTGTATGTGTGTGCACACATGTGTGCATGTATGGGGGCAAATAAGTAAAGTGCTTGCTGTGCAAGTATGGGAACCTGAGTTTAATTCTTCCCATGTAAAAATTCAAGCATGGTAGTGAATATTTGTAATCTCATTACTAGGGAGATGGAGGTTGCTGGATAGATAGATGGCTCACTGGCCAGCCAACTATGGTAAGTTCCAGGTCCCAGTGAGAGACCTGATCTCAAAATCAAGGTGGGATCTGGAGGAACAACATCTAAGGTTTCCCTCTGGTCTCTACACACATATGCATACATGTACATACATCCACATGAATAATGCACCCCCAGTGACATCTTGGATTTGAAGGTTGACAGAAAGCATAATGGGATCATGTTCCAAGTCCAGGCCTCTGTGGAGTAGAAGAGTCTGTTTACTGGAGTCCAGTACACCACATGGGATCTAACCTGTGAAGGAGGGGTGTAGTAATAGAGTGAAAGGGGAGCGGGCCCTACTTTTCGTCCGGCCCAGCTCCCGCACGGCTAGCTTATACCCCGAAATNTATCAAAAGGGGCCAAGGCAGTTTTTTTATTAACCAATGAAAGTAACACATAGACAGATGACCCTTCTACATCAGAGGGGAACTTGGGGGATGGCTGCTCCATCTTCCCAGCATCTGCCCACATCCAGCGGGGTAGAGGGGCCTGGGTGACGGCCTTCCCCAGCCTTGAACCGCTTCACCAACAAAGACATCGTGCTGTGGATAGGTTGGTGTCGGTTTCCCAGCTTTAACCCCAGACAACAGTTTATCTTCTGGTTGTCCAGAGCCTCCCAGGCTCGTTTGCTCTGGGGACACCTTGCTTGTGTTAGGTCTATGTTTTTAGGAAACCTGGACCTGCTCAACACCTAGATGATGTCTCTCAGTTTCAGACAAAGAGAATCCTCCCCAAGCCCTTCCTGTGATCTTGTGTGCTCCACAATCTCACATAGACTGGATCCTTAGGAAAATGCTCCCTCTCTGAGAAGTCCTGGAGGATGTTGTGAGATATAATTTATGGGCAATAAAATGCACCCATTCTGGAGCCTGTGCACCTGTGTAATCACTATGGCCCCAGGGACAGCAAATGCACTCCTACCTATCCCTCAGGGCTCTGGGCCGCTTCCTCCAGCTCCCACTTCAACCTTGCCCCAGGCGGCCACCATCTGTCTTCTGTCACTGTAAGTCAGAATTGTGGAAAGTTTCCCTTGAGAAACATGACTGACTGTTCCTTTCCCTAACAAAATATAAGACATCTACCAGTTTTCAAAGATCTCTCAGATAACACACCAACTGTTAGCTTTTTATTTCTATAATAGCAATCAAAATAAAATAATATATCAGTGCCTACAGCACACACACAAAAAACTAAAGAAAACCCCAACAAAACACCAAACCCAAAACCTGGAATGAATACCATAAGGAGAGGTTTTTCCTAAATACCAGCTGCCTTTCTTTGTACAGCAGGTGCTCAGGTGAGCTGGGCCTTGGTCTTGAGTTAACTGGAGTCAAGAGGCAAGGGACAGGGAGTGACTGTTGCTTCACTTCCATCTCCAATCTCCATAACCCTCCAAGTCAGTAAGTGTGTGTGTATGTGCATGTGTGTATGTGAGTGTGTGCATGTGTGTGTACACAAGTGCATATGCATGTGTGTGAATGTGTGTGAGAGTGCATGCGTGAGTGTGCGTACATGTGTGTGCATGTGTGTGAGTGCATGTGTGTGCATGCATGTGTGTCTGAATGTGTGTGTGCATGTGTGTGAGCATGCATGTGTGTGTGAGTGCTTATGTGTGTGAGTGCATGCATGCATATGTGAGTGCGTGTGTGCGTGAGTGTGTGAGTGCATGTGTATGTGTATGTGTGCATATGCATGTCTTGTTGATGAGTATGTGTGCCCTGCTGGGTAGTAGTCCAAGAGGAACCCTCCTGGGAACTCCATGGAAGAAGAGGGATGTGTGAGACCTTCCTGGCAGCTCCCACGCAGCATGGTGTGTATATGGTGCAGGGGGAATCAGCTCAGGCCAGGAAGTCCTGGGAAGATTGGACTTGGCCCAGCAGAGGAAAGGTACTGAGGGAGCCTTCCTTCCTTCCTTCCTTCCTTCCTTCCTTCCTTCCTTCCTTCCAAAAGGTGGCCAGAAGGTCTAGAAGTGGGAGCCCTGCCTCATGCACCTCATCTACCTCTACTTATATTACAGCTATCACTGAAGCTTGAGACACAGGAGGTCTTGGCCACAGTGAGTCTTCTGTTCAGCATAGGAGGAGTGCTCCAAAGAGCCTGTGCACTTTCCTCTGATGAAGAAAAGGCAAACCAGAAATAGCAGCAGGTTTGAGCAGCTCACAAAGTTCAAAAGAGAAAAACAGAAAACAGAGTCGGGTGCCTTGTACTGCCCACTGTCACAGGTGCCTTGCATGCTAGTGCCCAGCTTCCTCTCTCCATGTCCTTCATTCCAGGATTCCTTGCTCAGAGTTAGTCCTGCCCATGTTTAAGATGTGTCTTCCCACATCAATTAACTTAAGACAATCCCTCACAGGCAGTCTCAGAAGCTAAGCTTAGTCTAGAGAATCCCCCCTGGAAACCTGCTTTCTAGGTATCAATGAGATAACTCCAATCATCGCACCTTACACTGATCTCTTCTGCCAGGTACCCCACTGCCCACTGTCCCTGGGCTTGGCTATTTTGCATGGGAAAGGAGATGACACTTTTTGAAATTTCATTCTAACCAGCAGATGCAGATGTGGCTGCTCCATTAGCCAGATGTGTGCCTCCGAGACCCACACTGGTTGCTGCTCACCTGCAGGGCCTTGAGTCCTCATAGTTATACTTCCTGTGATTGGAGGAACTTGCCAGGCCATTCTGATGACCACAGAGTATAAACCAAGCC
>LOEQ01003716.1:31070-41182 GCA_001685075.1 Bramus lutescens | reverse complement strand
AGAGAGAGAGAGAGAGAGGAATGGGCTTTTGAAACCTTGAAGCCCACAGGTAGTGGTGCACTTCCTCCAATTACTCCACACCACCGACACCTTTCCAGATAGTTCCACCATCTGGGGACCAAGCAGATCCAGGTTGTCATTCTCATTCAGATCTCCACAGTAAGGTGTGGTCCAGCTTGGCAATGTGGGCAATCTCAGGTTAAACAACCTCCAGCACCAGGCGGGCTACACTCCTGGAGTCCCAGAGTCAACCTGGAAATGACCCAGTTTCTTTCGTCATGAGATGAAGTGACCAACTGACCCATCACAACGGCCCCTCGAATCTCCATGGCATGTTTAGAATTCCTGACATTGGGGAGCTGGACCGACCTAGGGTGTCGATTAAGTATGTCAATGATGTGTGCTTTCATGTGTATTGGTAATGGGTGGAATGCAGCACGTAGCTGCTTGTTCTTCCTACAACCTTGGTGTGAATGGGAGACAATGAACTGATGCAGCGCACGTCCCGAGGTTTCTTTTCAGAAGAGCTGGTACAACAGCCATGGATGCCAAGCCAGGAAGCAGATGCACCTAACTCAAGGCCAGCCAGGGCTGGCGGTTCACCTGTGCGTCTCCTATACATGACCTCACCTGTGGCCTTAGTGAAAGCAAATGAAGGAGCTACTATATGTCCCAGAACTCCATGCTCTTGACCTGGAGAGAGGAACACCCAGCCTCCACAGGGAAATCTGAGTCACTAATGTCTAGCCTTGATAGACAAAATTAGATACCAGGCTCCCATGGGGGCATGGATGAGCAGACATGACCCTGGAGTCAGAAACGAGAATATGGAGACACAACACAAGATGTGGCCTCGGTGGATAATGTGTTTCCCAATGCTGCCCACAGTGAACAGGAGTGTAGGAGTTTCAGGCCTCAATATTCCCTTGGAAACAATCAGGGGCATTGAGTGATTGGGAGAAGGAACCGGCTACATCAAGCATGGTGATAGGCTCTTTGCAGCAGGGTTCTGGGGAAAGCTGGGCTTTCTGGTTCCAGGTTTGGTCTTCATCCTGAATTTAACAAGAAAAGATTTGGAGATGCAGGGGAACATTGAGTTTAGGTCAGTTTCCTGCTGTGCACGCTGGGCAGACGTTCTGGGAATTCTAGAATGTTCCAGAAGAGGCCCAGACCACTTTATTGCCTAAAGAATGGTTTTTTGAAAATTAACATTGAAATGCATCCTCTCAAAGAGCCCTGAATACACACGGTTACAGGCTGGCTCTTCTGAGACGGTGGCTAACTCAGGCTTCTTCACCCCATTCTCCATTGTCCTGGGATCTTACCATCAAGGGGACATGGCTACAGGAGATAACTTGCAGAGATGTCCTTCTCCACAGTGTTGGCTGTCACAGACAGAGCCTTCTGTCTGCACAAGGGGAAACCCACAGCCATTTATTTTTCCCATTAAAATAAACAGCGAAGTGCTGACATTTTCTTTAGACTGGTTTCCCACATCCTCATTTTCATGTGTCAGGTTCTCATTTTACTTTAAAAAGTTAGCCTTTAATTGGGATTTCTGTTTCCTCTTCGAATAGCTAGTTAGGATTCTGTTCTTCAAACTGCATAATTGGTCTTCAGTTTAAATTTGTTATTTGCTTTTAATTTTTCGTTGTTGTCTCTTAGTTGTGGTATAAAGGCAGCGTTCAGTATGTTCACTAATGGTTTCTTTGGGTACTGGGATATGATTATTTTTATAGTGTTTGCTTGTTATTCTATGAGACAGTATTCTCCATCCTTGGAAAAGCAGTTTGCTAGATAGCCATTACCCAATCATTTATCTACTTTGATTTACAAACCCTGTTGGTTTTCCCCACTTAATCTGTCAAAGGCTGGGGAAGCATTTATTTCTGATGAGTCTTGATGTAAACATAGACGCCCCTGTATTTCCAGCAGTATTCTTACCATTGAAGCTAAGTAAGGCTTGTGACAGCAGGTTCTTCTCAGCGCATGGCAGCTCCTGTGAGTTGACACAGCCCATCCAAATGCTTGTTTGTCCTTTGTTTGGCTCAGGCTGCAATTGGTACAGATACGTGGCAGTGATGGCTGAGTGACCACCCTGCTTGCCATATCTCCTCTCTGCCATGGGATTTTTCTCCCACCCCTTGGCAGCGTCTCCTTTGTGGTTCTCATGAAGGCTGGAGAACACCCTCCCTGCTGGCCTTGGCATGGCCATAGTCTTTGATAGTCAAAGACTATCAGTGTCCAGCCCTGATCCTGCAGCTCTGTCTCTCCTATGGCGTTTAATCTCTACCCAGGATGGACAGAGATCTCAAAAACCAGAGACCTATAGTGAAAGACTCATGACTCTCACTTTAACAACTATTAAACTGTTGACATTTTCAGACTCTTTGAACTGGTTGAGTCACCATGCTTCCCGTTTTTTCCTGGACCTTTGCCTCAGGTTCCCATAGCCCTAGGTGGGGGTTTTCTTAAGTGAAAACAACTCTAAGACACCGATTGTACATACGAGACCCCTATATCGTCATACTGTCTCAGACCTTAAGACAGCACCACTAACTGGGCTATAAAATGGAACTGGTGTTTAAGCTTGACTTAACTGTTTACATGAAGTGGTAGACACAAAGTGCAGGGCTGGAGAGACGGCTCATCCGTTAAGAGCTGCTTTACAGAGGACCTGGGTTTGATTCCCAGCGTCCACTTGGCAGCTCACAACTGTCTATAACTCAGGTGTTTCAAGGACCCAATACCTTCTTTTGGTCTCTGAGGGAACCTGACATGTATATGATATACAGACATATTCACAGGCAAAGCACCCATACATTTAAACAAATTAAAAATTGAATAATATGAAAGCAACAGCAAAATATGTGGAGACAGAAGTTCCATTCTGTTATGACTGTTGCTGTGAGAAGTTTTATATAGCATAATGATCTCCTTAATAAAGTCCCCGCAACAAAAAACATTGACAAACCCTAGGCTTTGAGCTCATCTTGTAAGAGAAGGACTCACATGCACGTCTGTTAAATTTCCCTGCAGGTCTCTTAGCTTGGATCTGTTTTAAGGAGTAAAAGAAAATAGATGATTTTGTTTAAATAAGCAGGTTGTTAACATTAATAATAATAATGAGAATAAATATACGTAATAATAAACATGACCCAAGCCTTTGTGAAGTAAGAAACCAGCTATCCTTCTGCATTGCAGACATAACTCGGTTGGTTTAACTTCAACAGGACATAAGGGGGTTGTTTGTAGAAGAGATGTGAGCTAGAAATCCAGAGGATGTGACCTCGAGCCAGGGGAGAAAGCTAGGGGAGATGTCCTGAAACAGGGAGGTATTTTGGGGTAGCTCTTGGCAGCAGTCATCTAATTTCATGTTGCTGTCTGAGGGTTCTTTGCCTTTTCTTCAGAGCAAACTGCATCTCTAGCGTCTAGTCAAGAACTGGTAATTCTGAAATGGGTGAGATTGGTAGGGAGGGATAATGGTGGCCTCTGCAAGATCTAACACCCAAACCTTGAACAAGGAACCGAAAACAAAGCCCATCTACGTCCCTTGCACTCCAGATGGATGGAACTGATGAGAAAAACTCAGGGTGCATTCAGAGCTGGCAGTGGGGAAGGCGTTGCTATAATCTGGTAGATAGAATCACTGTTAGTGTTAATGATGATTCACTTTTTATGTTGAGAGGGTGGGTCTCACTGTGCAGCACTGGCTGGCCTAGAACTCACTGTGTAGACTACTGTGGCCTCAAACTCAGAGCTCTGCTGCATCTGCCTCCGGAGGGCTAGGATTAATGGTGCACACAGCACACCCAGCCAAGAATAAGTTCCCTAAGTAAATACTACGGATGTTCATTTCCGTGTAGAAAATACCTTGGGATGGAAAAATTTGACCCCCAAATTAGCATCTTTCAGACTCCTTTTTGCCTCCTTGTGTATCTTGACTGTTAAACAAGCCATCTGAACCACCTTTAAGCTCAAGAATAGCCATCTTGAGTATTTCACAGATTCCTTGAGGAGACTACACAACAATTATAGCTGCTTGCTGAAGTCTTGGAATGGCAGTTTCAAACAGTCTGTACAGGACTCGTACTTAGGGAATGGTGCATCCCACAGTGTGTTTGATCTTCCCACATCAATAATTAAGAGAGTATTTCATAGATGTGCTTACAGGACAACCCAGGTAGACAATTCCTCATTGATGCCCTCTGCCCAGGTGACTCTGGGTTGGTCAGGCGATGACTGACGCTGACCGGTTACATTTATGTTTAGCAGAACGGAGTGAACTGTAGCAGAATGAAGTGAGCTAGTAACATGAAGAAAGAAATAAAGTAGCAGGGGCGGAGGCTGCAGAGCTGTGGCATGACGTACCAGCGACGTCACAGAGGGGCAGGTTGCTCAGCAGCCAAGGGCTCGGTAGGCTGAGCTACAGAACAGCATGTAACACAACAGTTGTCAGAGGCAGATCCACAGGATGAGCAGGCAATGGCTTAGGGTAAGGTTCAGACAGGAACAATGCGGACTTGAGATGGAAGGAGAAGAGGAGGCCGAAAAGGAGCCAGAGGAGAGACGCCATGGTCATTGGAAGATCTCCAGGCATCTATCAAATCTTCAGAGACAGAGTCTCAGTCAAACTAGTCCCAGGGTGATGACAACACTGGCTGTGGCCAGAGCTAAGAATGGCTCATCCAGAACGGCCTGGAAGCAGCTGCCAGGGGCTAAGGAGTCTGGATTTTCTGACCTGCAGGAAAGCCACAACACTAGGGGGCACCACACAATGCTGGTCCTGCCCACTGCTGCTCTTGCCTGCGGCTCCCAGTCACTGTCAAATGCCGAGGGATATAGAAGCTGCCAGGAACCTTCGCAGGGGTTTTCTGGGTAGCTACCATGTATTTTTCTATCTCCTCTTTGATCAGATGGGGAGAGATACAATCTGCTATTCCAAGTGAAGATGGGGAAAAAAAGAAAAGAAAGAGGAATTACACACCAGTCTTCTGGGCCTCAGTGGTCCTGGAGCTACAGCGACTGAGGAACAGTTACTTCTGGGAAGATCCCTTGGCTTCTGCTATCCTCTGGGTACACTGCTCTGTGTAGCCAGTGCTCTCACTCCGTTGTGTGTGTCACAGCTCTCTCCTTGCCACTGTACTCAGCCTTGCTTGAGACGGCCACCCTGTTAATCTCACCATCTTGTCTTCTGACTCAGTAGGTTGCTGGCTGGAAATGGTGATGGGTCTACAGCTTAAACAACACACACGAGCTTTAATGACAATGTAAACAGCTCCTGGATTTTAAGACATTGTTTAGCGACAGATGTTACAGATGTGAGGAGTGGGTGTGTATCTACAGCTCTGTCCAAGATACACTTAGGTGGTGGTAACTTCCTCTCTGAAGGGCCAGCCTGGCTTTGGGAAAGGTTTTAGGGAGGTGTGTCTCTGATATATATATATATTGAGTGCTAGGAGTTCCTTCTGCCTGGGAGGGGGCCAGCCCAGCCCAGCCCTCAGCCGTATGGATGACCATTCTCTCCATGGCCAGCCAGAATTCTTGCTCATCAGTATCATCCTCGCATCCTGCGACTGTGGATGTAAACCTCGGATTTTATTCACCTGCCCGAATCTTGGCTGGGATAGGGTAAGTGAAGGGACAGCTTCAGGGGTACCTGCAGACAGGTACCTCTATCCTTAACCTCTGGTGCAAAAGAAACATTTATTTCTAGTGTGCACACAGACAGTTTTATTCTTGTTCTTTTTAGTGGTTCCCCCTCATAAGAACTACATGTATACCTGGCAACAAGCAAATGGCCCGGACAGAAGACAAGGCAAATGAGGAGTTGCTGGGAAACCTATCCTCTAGGGAGCAAGGACAAGCCCCTAGAGAATAAGGCTTTCAAGCCCCAAGTATTTGGAGGTGGCAGAGAGCGACCGGGAGCAGGAGAAATGTCATATGCTTCTTCTTCGCACGACGCAGCTGCACTGGGCAGTTTAGAGGCCTTAGCTTTTTGCCTGTGGTGTTTGTCCATTCTGCACAGACCATGTCTGCAAGGGACTCAGGCAGAGAGCCAGTGCTCAGAGGACGATGTTCAAGGACATCAATATTATGAAGAAGAGAAAGGAGGAAATTCCCAGAGGAGAGGATACAGGGATGGAGCTCCAAGCTTGCATTTCATCTGTGCGGAATTGTGGTTCAGCCTCGAAGTGACATGGGCGGGGAGATAACCATGTTCCCAGCAAAATCAAAAAGTCTCAACAACCATGAGGCTGGAGAATAGAGTAATACACTTAGAGAGACAGGGTTTTGGGCGAACTGGAAAAAGTGACCTACTTCTTGGAAAAGCCACGAGTCACAGGGGCAAGGTCAGGATGTGGGACCTTTGCCATTTGTCATGCACAGTGTCTGTGGTGCAATAAAAATACTATCTGAGGAACAGGGCATGTGATTAATAATTCAGGGAAAACAGGCAAAAGAAGCCAAGGAGGCATGTCCACTGACAGAAGAGGCAGCAGCTTTAGAGCCACTGGTGGGGTCAGGATTACCAAGAAACCCACCGTTCCCCACAGATGGAGGTGGGCAGGATCTGTCCAGAAAAGAGACTTACAGCACTTGAGGAAGTCTAGATAGACTTCCCACCCAAGGTAACATGGAAGAAACAGGCTTGAGAGAGAAAAATGGAAACCTAGGAAAAGGTGGTTAAAAATAAACAAATAAATAAAAACAAAATCACAAATGCTTTTATTTTTAATTTCTCAAGTTTGTTTGGCTCTTTATATTTCTGCTAATACTATTTTTCACTTATTTAGTGTGTTTTTGTAATTGCTCATTTCTGTGGTGGTTACTTCAAATCTGTGAGATGATTCTGGCTCCTCTGTCATCTCATATTAGCATCTGGTGGTGGTCCCTTCTCCCTTCAGTTTGGAATATCCTTGTCAAAATAGAGCATATGAGCCAAGAACGGATGCCAAAAATATGACATATGGTGGGTTAAAAAGCAAAAATCAACGGTTTAACCCAATCATACGAGGTCGATTTTCACTCAGAAACCAGATAATTTAATTCATAATCTTAATGAAATAAAGGGGAAAGAATATAATTTGTTCAGTCAATATAAAAAAGAACATTTCACAGAGTGAGCACCTGGTCCTGATGAAGCAACTTAGGAAGAGGAGGGACTTCTGCATTGGGTGAAAGGCATTCTTTTACATTTGTGTTTGTTTAGTTAATTATTTACTGTGTGTGTGCATACAAGTGTACATGTGTGCAGACGCTTGGGCATACGCATGCGCATACCATGGCAACACGAACATGGAATCAGAGGACAGTTTGTAGGAATCTGCTTTCTCTTTCCACTGTGTGAGTTCCAGGGATCAAACATAGGTAGCCAGGCCTATCAGCAAGCACCCTTATATTCTGAGCCATTTTGCTGGCCCAGCAAAATGTACCTGTGAATTAAAAGACATCACCATCAAGGTGAAATAGTAGTGTTTCCTCCAAGGGTGAGGGATAAAGGAAAGCATCTCCTCCATGCTGTTGGGTTCCATGTCATAGAGAGCAATAGTTATCAGAAACAGATTTGGCACAAGGACGGAGAAATAAATCACTGGAACAGAGCCCTGGGCAGTGTCCTTGTCACCCATTCTCTGACAGGAACACTGAAGTGAGTCAATGGTACTGGATTCTGCGGCTTCCGGCATGGTTAGAGAGATCCCAATGGCATAGTCAAGTATAGTTTGAGCCTGACCACAGACCTCAACTTAAAAACTACATAATTACTAGTAGCAGATACCCTGGCAGTATGCAAATGTTTCTTAGGAAGGATATTAAAGTAACAAATCCTCAGACAATAAAAAAACATAGATGCTAGAAGAGCTAAAGTTGAGAAGTAGAAGAAATCATAGCAAATTAAGTCAGAATTTTGGAGCATCAGAACTTCTACCACCTTTGTGGAAATGTCCTGACCATTCTCCACTGAGCCATCAGACTGGCACAGTGGCTCACACTTGCCTTCCTGGTACCAGAAGGTGGACAGACAAAGGAAGGCAGAAGTTCAAGGTCATCCTTATTTGCATAATGAGTTAGAAGCCGGCCTGGGCTGCTTAACACCTTATCTCAAACAAAATGAAACAAAATAAAACACATTAACAAAGAAACAACAAAACGAAACAAAATAAAACAAATTAACAAAGAAACAACAAAAACTAAGCAAAATAAAACAAATTAACAAAGAAACAACAAAAATGAAGCAAAATAAAACACATTAACAAAGAAACAACAAAACAAAACAAAATAAAACACATTAACAAAGAAACAACTGCCCCAGCATTTGTAACTCAGCCTGGAGACTTCTAGAAGCTGATGATCCTGTAAGAAGTGAAATTTCTTTCTGACAAAAGATTTTACAAAGCATTCTGTCTTAGTTACTTTCCTGATGATGTAATTTAAAAAAATGATCAAGGTGGCTTATAGGAGAGTGTTCATTTGGGCTTATGGTTCCAGAGGGATATAAGTCCTTCATGGTAGAGAGGTGTGGCTACAGGAGCAGGAGGCGGAGAGCGCATAGCCTCAATCTCAAATAAAAGGCAGAGAGAATGACCAGGATGTGGGCTGAGACTATAAATGCCCAAAGACCATCCCCACTGACATACCTCCCGAACCCCCCCAACAGTGTCACCAACAGATTACCCAAGAGTTCAAATGCCCAAGCTTATGGGGGACAATCTCATCAAAACCACTACATATTCCAAACAGATTGACTCATAATGGTCCTCATATTGGAGTTCTCTAAAAGTTCCTTTGACATACTCGGTTAAAGAAACTGTGCATGCTCACACAGTGTAACAAAGATTGTAAAAACAAAACAAGCCACAGACAGTGGGAGCACAGGTGAAGCTCATGGACACATTCAGCAAAAGAAGGCAGAACAGTATCAGCTTCCTCGGCTCTGCAAAGAGGCATCGAGCGGCTGAGGCTGAACCGCAGTGACAAAATCATGGAAGGAAGTTCTGGCAGGAGGAGCCCTGCTAGGAAGGCAGGAAGGGACCTTCTAAGGGGTGCTCAATATTGCTATGGGTTACATGGGTGCACACATTGATCAGGCACCATCAAACTGCACACTTTTAATTCATGTATCATCTAAGTGTGCTGTAACTGAGGGCGACAGTCTTGCTTTGATCATGCTTAGGCATATATAGGTTCATATGAACGTTTTCCGTGTCTTCAAGGTCTCAGCAGATACATAACTATCTTATCAGCTGTGGGAGCCAGCAGTACTCACTGTGGTAGGAGATACTTAGGATTATGGAAAGGAAAGGTGGGACCGTTCCCGGGCTTTTGTGTTAGAGGCAGGGATGTCTGTGAATGCAAGGTCTCTCTTACGTCTAACAATAGGCAGGTGGGAAGGTAATTAATCTGTCTATGCCTTCATCCACACTCGGGGTGGTGGTACCATGAGGACCCAGAAGAACCTCTGACAATGCTCTCAGCTTCCCATTCCCCTGTCTTCTCCTAGAGAATACAGCAACTGCTGGGGGAAGGTGGAGGAACAGAGGTCTTGCTTGGCCAGAGTATAAGAAGTTGCCCATGGAATTATAACAGTGTGTGTAATTGTGGAGATCCTTCAGCCAACCACCTCAATACTAAGTTACCCTGACCATGCTTTATTATTATGACACACTTCTGTGGGCTGTGACCACACTGGTCAGTGTCCTCTTGGGTCTTTGGTAAGATGTTGCTCAGTTCCATCTGGGGTTATTGTTAAATAATGCAGTTTGATTATTCCTTGTCCTAACAGTTGGAATCAGAAGTGTTGGACTTCAGATTTTTTTCTTGTGTTTTGTACTATCTGTATATAAGTAAGAGACATCTTAGGGGTGAAAATAAATTCCAAAATAAAAATTTATTTATGCTTTGTGTTTTCCTGCACAAGTAGGTTAAAGGTATTTGGTGTAACATTTTTTTTAAATTTATTTTTATTTTATGTGTATTTGGTGTTTTGTCTCGAGTGTTGGGTTCCCTGGCAATGGAATTTTAGACAGTCGTGAGCTGCCATGTGGGTGCTGGGAATGGAACCTGGGTCCTCTGGAAGAGCAGTCAGTGCTCTTAATCACTGAGCCATCTCT
>LOEQ01003716.1:7966-23960 GCA_001685075.1 Bramus lutescens | reverse complement strand
AGACTCTGGCACCTGACTTGGGATTCCGCTGGCTAGTGTGTGCGGAGACACTGGCACTGGAAGATGGTGATTTAGCCGGGTGCAGAGGTCACACATCAGCTTTTCCCATTCCTGACGTAAGTCACCACAATGCCCCATTCAGTCTTCTCTGTTATGTGATATTTGTGTATTGTATGAAGATCTACTGTTGTGATTGGTGTAATAAAAAAACTGATCGGCCAATAGATACACAGGAGGTATAGGGAGGAGTTCTTGGCAGAGAGAGAGACTGGGAGGAGGAATCTAGGCACTCATTTTTGCCAGCAAACTCAGAGCAGGTTGGATGTGCTGTACTAAGAAGAATTAACCAAGCCATTGGCAGAAGGTAGATTTAAAAATATATATGGATCAATTAAGTAATAAGAGCTAGTGGGGGAAAGCCTAAGCTAAGGCCAAGCTTTCCTAATTAATAATAAGTCTCTGGGTCATTATTTGAGGGCTGGGAGTTCAAAGCTAGTCTGAAAAGAAAGCTTGCTCACTCCTTGTGCTGAGAGTGGTGTAGGCGGCTGGCTAGCTTACAGCAGTGTGTTCCCAGTAGTAGCTGCTTTGTTCCTGTCTTGTTCCACACTCCAGCTCTAGAACTCCTCATCTTGTGTCTCTGGGACCTGGGACCCTCATCCCAGCAGGTCAGGACAAGAAGACACTGCTTTAAAGGCCACTCATATGCAAGGAAGAAAAGGGAAGATGCAGGGTTTCCCAGGAGAAGAGGAGGAGGCAAGAGCAGGGCAGTGTCTCATGGAGGACAGCTGAACAAAACCGGCCATGTGCCCAGACGGCTGAGCAGTCACATAGCTGTTTGCAACTGCCCACTGCCAAGCTTGTATCTGTGAAATCAGCATTCTCTGTGGATGAGACATCCTGCAAGCCTACAACCTTGGGCTGTCCAGACAGGGCTTGACTTTCCATTCCTCTTTATCACACTCCTTAGAAACTGGTGTGGGGAAGCTCTCTGACTCCATCAAAGACATGGAGATCTTTTAGACTTATCATTCCAGTTGTGAGAGATGAAACAGGCCTGCATTCCTGCTTGCAATAAACCTGGGTTTTTCTCTTCACCATGAGACCCTGTAACATTAGTCTTAGGCTGCAGCATTCACGAAGAAGGCAGCCAGCCCCCAGATGTCTGGCCAGGGCCAGCTTGTGCTACCCTGCCTGCTGCGTACAAGCATAGATGGAACCATAAGATCCAGTGAGGTAACATAGTGGAGAGCAACAGACCACTCCACAGGCTGCTGAGCCCCCCAGAGGAGGGTAGCACAGTTATCTCTGTGAACAGTACATGCTTAGTAGTTGAGATTGGGTGGATATTCAAGGGAGACTCTGCCTCCTAGAGGTGTTCGGCCTTAGGATGGGTTGTCTCACTTGTTCATTGTGATAACTCCGTGAGCTGAGGGGAAGCCTTCTTACAGATAAGAAAGCCAAGATTCAGAGAGGTCAGGCTGTAATGCAGGATTACCTGAACCTAGATTTGTCAACGTCAAAGTCAGGTTTGAAATCCCTGTAGACAAGGCTTGTACTTGTGGTCCATACAGCCTCTGGAGTTGGACACTATCCTGTGCTCGTGTGAATAGGACTTAATGTATTGGAGTCATCAGTTTGGTGTGGAGATGTGATTTTCAGAATGCTAGTTAACAATTCAGTTTGAAAGGCTTGCGTGTTTTAGGCACCTCCCAGAGAGACAGGCAAAGGGCATGCATTCTTGACTCCAACCATTCAACTGCAATATGTCAGCTTCCAGCAGGAAACCCGAGCTGAGTGTTAGCTCCCTTCAACTCTTAGAGTCAATAATTCACCATTTTAGGTTTTTGGCCATTAACACAGAACAGCTTGAGACTCCATTGATCAGATAAACAAGTCCTCGGTTTTTTATTACAAAGTGATGGACCAATTTAGCCATCTTTTCTCCAACAACGATCTTACAGTGGACACGAAATGGTAAGAAGTCCGCATCCTCAGGGAGGAGGAAGAAAGGAGCATGAAGCAGACGCGTATCATGGAAGTGGCTCACCCAGACAGCAAGGCATTGAATTCCACCCAGACCTTGGGTTAAGATTTGCAGAACAAGGATTAGCATTTTTCTTTGTTAATTTTGTTCCAGACTATATCCAGGGCTTCATTTAATACTCAAATCATAACCTCAACTTTACCTGTCTCATGGAAGCATGGTTATATATGTGAATTCTTAATGTACATTTTATAAATTGTGTGGGTAAATAGTCATGACAGTGCCCTTTATGGAGACAATAGACAAGATGATCAGATATAGGGTGGGAGACCTCTCCGCAGAGGACTGGAGAAGAGGGCACGTGGACTTTGCTTTTCCAGCATTCTTCTAAGTATTTGGAGATGTTTGCCTTCCAAAGAGTCCCTAACAATACTGGGGTGGAGATGTGTGGGAACACATCCATGAAATAAGTGCCACAGGTGACTTCCTGGTCATCCCACATGTGGCCACTGTACACATACTTGGAGGATAAGCTTAGCTCATCTCTAGTACAGACCTGAATAATCCTCTCAACAGCCCAGGAGTCCTTGCTTTTGGAGGCTGAGGCTGCCCACAGCGGCCATTATCTTGGGGCACTGATACTTGGAAACTTAGGGTCGGAGTGGAGTATATATGGCCCAGAAGGTAAAATGTCCCAGAAGAAGAGGGCTTCTGGGAAACAGCATTGTCAACCAATGTCTTCTTAAGAGTAAACTGACAGTATTAATTTTGAGCTTGAATGAGGATAATAAATGGCGGAAATAACCTGTTTATATAGTTATAAGCATACTAAAACAAGGAGGAGCTTCTGCTACAGAAATGTACTTTATTAGCACAAGCCTTTGAGATGTCTATCGATGAAGAACTCACACAGGCAAGGGAACTCTGAGAACTCACATTTACACTGGAACCTTGAGGGCTCATGTAGAGGAAATCCCATGGAACATGTCTGTAGAGAATAAAACATCATGGAGCAGAATGAAGAAATGAGCTGCAACCATGGAAGGTAAGAAATAGGACCTTACACTCTGAACCTTGGAATCACCAGAAACAGACCTGAAATAAACATGATGGGTGTCTCAGAAAACAGGAGGTCATTCAGAATAAATGTGGTTTGTTGTGGGAGGTCCTTCCGTATATGCATTGCTTTTACCGGTTAATGAATAAAGCTACTTTGGCCTATGGCATAGCAGAATATAGCTAGCCTGGACAAGATATACAGAGAGAGTAGGCGGAGTAGAAGAGACGCCATGTAGCTGCCGAAGGAGAGAGACACCCAGAGCCTTTACTGGTAAGTCAAAGCCTTGTGGCGGTACACATGGCAGTGGACTGGGGATTCTCATGTTCATACAGTCGAGGAATGCTCTGCTGAAGGAATTTCAACTCTAGTTAACCGGTGTGGGCAGAGCTCACAGCTCCCCCACCTCACACTTCAGTATGCTCGTGCTGTGCCATCTCAGCTGATGGTCACCCCAGCACCGGGTCACATGTGCTGTCTCATTCCAATAGCATGTCACCCTAGTGCTGTGTCCTCCCAGAAGTATGTTATCCTCACAGTGTATCACCCCAGCACCGTGTCACCCCATCAATGGGTCTAAATCAGCCCTGGGAAGTGATTGTTGTGGGAAACTGGTTCCCACGACAGGTTTCAAATCTTCAAAAACCCCAAACCACTCCAGAAAAATTCAATTGAAAGGGAGAGGAAAAAGCACAACATTTGGCAAGCAGATATAATAAAATCCAGCCTCCATCAAGGGCAAAACTATCCCCAACGTTTATAAAACACCAGCAGGAGTACACTCAGGAAAACACAAACCTGGGCCGGAAGCAACAGTTAGAAGCTTCCAGGGAGATCACAAGAGAAGGGAAGAAAGTAGTGACCGACCACCCCTCTCGCATCCAATATCTCATTAGGAAGTCGGGTGAACATATCCTCAGAGACGGTGGGGAAGGTCCCGGCTGTAGTCACACAGGAAGAATGGCCATGGTGACTTCCTACGACCAAGAGGGAAATTGGACCTAATAAGAACTAAATGTGTGTATGGTAGCCTTTACAACTGTGAAGTTAAAAGTCTATATCATGAACCCATGGCGATACAGATGCGAGTGAGAGAGGGTAGGATTATGAATGACTGATTGTGGGTAGTTGAGGGATAGATAGATTCGTGGTTGAAATGGGACTCACTGTCCAAACTGAATGAGAAAGCAAGACTCTAAGTGCCAGTGGGAAAGATTATCACTTCACACATAATTACCTCATGCACCCATAAATATGACCAGGCAAACACTAATCTGAAAAGGATGGGGTGGCCATGTTTGTATCTGAAATGAGTTCTGGAAGATAGTACGTTGGCGTGTCTGCAAGTTAAGAGGGAGGGTCGTCTGTCCGCAGCAGCGCGTTAAACAGGGCAGCACCCAGAGTGTGAGCAAACGCTGCAGAATTCCAGATAGGCCACGCCAGTCGGCTGGGACTTCTGCATCAAAGTGGTTTGAAGGAAAACTCTGAAGTCTGGACGTGGAAGGTGAGGGTGCCAGTGGTGGAGCCTGGTGAGGGCATCTCCTGGGTGCAGACACCCGCCTTTTGTCCCAATGCTGGTTCTCTCCTCTGACCACGTCACTTCTCAGCCTGCATCACCCTGGCACTGCCATGTTGGGAATTACGCTTTGATTTTTTTTGGGGGGGGGTAAGTGGATCTTTTGTACATGTGATGTCAAAACAGAAACTGAAATAGCAGTGGGGTGACCTGTGATGGTGGCAGAATCTCCAGCTCTAAGCACAGGACAGAGAGGCTCTTTGCAAATAGGATGATGCCCCCCACAGGGGCAGCTGTGGCACGGCAGCTCTGGGCAGCTCTACTGCCCTGGCGCCTGCATGGATCCCTCTCTGTCCTGCTCCTTCAGGGTTGTACCCCTCCCCAATACCCTACCTTACACATGGTTCTATACCTAGGCTTTCTATATATGATATGGCTTCTTCTGGCAGACCTCCGTCCTTCAGGGGGCATCAACGGAGCAACGGTGGGTGGAGTTCCCAGTCTTAGCCTCTGCTTTGGACCTCGAGTTTGTATGGTGAGAACAGAAACTGGTCACACTGGCTCTTGAAGAGTTCATCTTAGGTCAGGACATTGGTGATGGGTTTCCAATGTAGAGTTTTCCTACCAGGAAGTCTGTTGGAGGATACAGATCCTTTCCTCTAAGTTGCTCATTGCTCTATCAGCTAGAGCACAAGCTTCTTGGGCACTTGGCTTAGTGAACACTCAGGTGACCAACTACCACCCAGTGCAGCCAGTACTGTTTCTAGGCTAGGCCCCTCCCTATGGCCCACGCTTGTCTGCTCAGTCCTTTTTCTCCCTCAGGATCTATTACCCTGGGCAGACTCTGGGGTGCATGACTATTCTGCCTCAGAGGCACCTCTCTGCTGGGGGTCCTGCTTCCAGCTTGCTGGCATTTGCTTCTGGCTGTTCTCCATGCATTTCTAGGCTCAGCACTCATGACTCCATTACCTCAGCTCAGTTCTTTTCCTACCTCCATGCCTGGGCTCACTGTCTTCTGCTGCGTGCCTCTGCGAACCAGGCTAGACTTGGTCTGCCTGCCATTTGAAGACATATTCTGAGTATTCGAGGGATAAGTAGCTGTGTTTATTCTGAATTAGGCAGATCCTTGCTGATCTTGCAGTGACTAGTGTCTTGAGTTAAAAGAAAAATACTGGACTGAACCATAACCGATTGATGTCTAGAAAACATTAGACATTTCTTGCGGTTTTATTTTCTATTGCTGGAAACATTTGGGCTTAGAACAATCCCTGCTAAGGAACAGACAAAAATGAGCATTGAACATTCCTTATGGAGGAGTGCCTCTGTGGGTGGATGAGGGAGAGTGTCTGGAAGCTGGACATCTTCCCTACAGGCTCACCCACATGTCTGGGTTTGGAGTGTGAGTATCTAACACACTCCTAGAAAAGCCCAGAGCATCCGGCCCAGCATCTACCACTTCTCACCTCTCTGCATCCTACTTCAAATCAAACCTCTGGGATTGGACGCCTGTGTAAGGAAACACCCCCGCCTCCAGTCCCACTAAATTCCCCACAGTGACAGAGGCAGCATGCCTGGACTGTGCCATTGCCTGGGGTGTGTGTGTTTTATCTCACATGGATGCAGACTCGTGGGGGAACTGTGTGCTGGGGTCTCTTCCAACTAGTGTTTTGTAACTTTAGCCCCACTGACGTTTTTTGTCTTTGTGTTTAGTTTTAAGGCAAAGGAGCAAATGATTTGCAATAGTAAAGTGGGTTTTTTGAGCCAACTCATCAATGATCACTTACCTCAGTTTTCTGTTTCCATGAATAGTGAAAACGTTTGATATTTTATCTCACACTGACTCTTCCAAATCCATATAACTTGCAACATCTGTTCCTTCCCAGCATCAAGGAGAAGCAAGGCCATGCTGTGACTTGTCACCATGGCAAATCAACGAGAGACACAGATTCTAAGTTCTTGACTTGTGAAGCTTAATCTATCCACAGCAAAACAGAACAATTCGTCCCTGCTTATCTCTCTGTTGTAAGCTTCTAACAGATGCCAATATTTTTTCTTAAATTAAAATCTAGCACTTAAAAGTTCTAATGATTTTTTTAAACCTATTCACTGATGACTTCTAATGCTTCAAATATGAAAATTTCTCAATGATTTCACAATTATGGTTGTGAAACATCATTGTAAAGGAGACAAAGTGTGTATCAACTCTGGGTTCAGTTGTTTCAGAAAAAGAAATGAGAAGCCATACTTGCCTTGTGCTGGCCAAGAGGGGCCACTATCAGGTAGCCCGGGGAGGTTCTGGGTAGTGTTTCAACACCGATGAGGAAGGTTCTTTTCAAAGAGGTTGATGGTGGGAACTCTCACCTGGAGTATGTGTTTAGGAATATCTGCCTGAAGAATGCCATGTATCATGGAGGGAAGGCATGGAGGAATCCAGACCTCTGGTTACCATACCACAGGCAACCCCATGGAACAGAGGATTGTCCACCAGCTTGGTATTCCTTATTGCTGTCCTGAGGGGTTTCTCTGCACCTGCTACAGCCCCTGACAAGCCCTATCATTTGTTGATGCTTGGGACAGCCTATCTCAAGGCTGTTCAGTGTCCAGGGTGTGGATGATCTCTGATATTCCCGAGGTGACAATTCCATACCTGCCCATGGAGTCTCCAGGTGCTGATGAGGGGAGACTTTATAGGTAACTGGAGCTTTGCTTTTGTAAATCCTCAGGAACTGAACCTGACAAGAGGGCATTGTAATGCAGGGAGCTGCCACCTGCTAACCAGGGAGGGTTAGCTATTCATTCCCGGAGATGGGATTCTGGGAGACAGGTGGAGCTGGGAAGCTTCTGTATTTCTTGCTCGCAGGGGACTTGTCAGAGACAACCAGCAATTCCCTCCTTGGTCTGCTGGGTGAGTGTTGCCATCATGACTGCAGAATCAAAACCTCCGAGAGACTGTGTGTGCACACAGCTTGGGAGCAGTGAGTAGCAGGGAGGGGAATGGGAAGGTTCAGGCTACAGCCACGGGCATTGGCCCGGTCCCTGGGCTCCCCGGGAAGGTTTCCACCCCCTGGAGACCTGGTATGCACGTGACCACCATTTCTGCCACATTGTTCTTGCTTATCCAATTGGGCTATGGCCATGGCTGGATTTATCCCTGGGGCTTTGAGGCCAGTCCTGGGCCAGTGGCCTTAGGAGGGTGGGGCTGTCACACTGCCTTTCTTCTACTCTGTCTGTCCTTCTTCATCCATCAGCCCTGGAGTTCTGAGAGTTCTGAGAATTGGTGCACAACTAGGCATCCATTTTCTTATTCACTTGCTTATTTATATATTTTTAAAAAACTTAAAAATAAATGTCAGCAGCAATGAGGGATAACCGATGGCAAGAGCAGGTAGCCCGTCTCCTTCAGGGCGGTGGCTGGCTGGGCATCGATCCTCAGTCTCATAATGTAGTCTAATAACAGCTCCATTACCACTGGCCGCCAATTGGCCCAGGCGCCCTCCAAATGAGCCACAAAGAAGCCAGCTTGTCAATATTAATTCCGCCCCGGAGGTGACTTGTTACCGGAGAGCAAAGGTGTTCTGGCTGGGGCTGAACAGCTTAACTCCTTGTCTCATAGAATTTAAGCTGCTATTGATCGCCTCCTTCTATTGTGTGAAAGATTAAACATGCGTGCTTTCACGCACACACAGGCTCACGCGCGCGCGCACAGAGGGGCACACTCGGGAGGCGGTGCCCACACAGGCTCCNGGCTCCCGCCTCGATCAGGCAGGCTCAGCCCGGTCTCCCCACCTACCCCACATCATTCAGCAACTCGAAGCAAATTAAATCAATGAATTCATCCCAGCAGATGGCCACTTTAACACTCAGTTAGCCTTTAGATAATTGAGCGTTGACTCCGGAATCATAAAATGGATGGCTCGTTTGTACGTTTTACTGAAATAGATCGCTGAGGTTAAATAAATGAAATCCCATTTGTCAGGCAGTAATAAATGGGTTCCTTCTGCAAACAGCTCTGTTTGGCCTAATAAATACAGGGACGTTACAGCGCTCCTCCCGCAATGGGGTTACGGCTTAATGAAATGGTCTTCCCTCTGCTTGTTTTTGCCTCCTCCTGCACCGTGTGATAAGTAGCAAACCAACGAAGCTTGTAATTACAATCTTACAGAAACCCGGCCAATCTGTATATAAATCTCACCCTCCAATTACAAGATGTAATAATTTTGCAGTCAAGCTGGTAATGAGGTCTAATACTCATGCCTGCGATAATCCCCGCTGGATGCTGACTCTATCAGATGTTAGCTTTGTAATTATACTGGCAGAAAATCATTATTTCATGTTCAGCAGAAAAATGAGGTTGGTGGGAAGTTAATTTTCTCTATGCTCTGTGAAGCATAGACAAAATTTTAATGATTTAATCATTATGGTTATCCCTTTTGCAATTGACCCGCGTTACTTGTATAGAAACACTGGCACGCTTAAAAGTCCCTGTTACCCAGTAAAGCTTGCCAGGTATGCAGTTTTTAATGTAAGAATAACTGTACACAATTAAACTATTACCCCGCCGAAAGGCAGGATGCATTCTGTTTTCAGTTTTCATTATTTATGTGTGCCATTCATAGAAATGTTTGTGTCTTGCACACACAATGACAAATGGCTGATTTATATAAAAAATGTGAACTGTGCTCTTCTGATGAGGTCAGACCTATAAAATATCACCAGAGAAGAGCAACCTGAAAGATGAAACCCGAGGAGAGTCTAGAAGGAGATCTTTGCCACATCTCTGGTAAAAAATAAGAACAGAAGATGGGAGGGGTGGTTACCAGCAACCCACGATGGAAACAAAACTGACTTCTCAAATGTGAGACTATTATTTCTAATAACATTGGTGGTTATTTACAAACAACGTACTTTTTAATACAGTTAAACAATCTGCTAAAGAATTTTCTTTTTATATTTTTGGTGGCTCTCTGTGGAGATAGGGTTTCCCTTACAGGCAAGCACACTGCACAGAAGTCAACTCTGAGTCTGTCACAGAGGGTATGCGTTGTTCCTGGGAGAAGGGGCTCAAAACAGGCTCTGGAAATGGTGTGCCACTTCCAGGCCTAAGTTCCATGGTTAAGCTAGCTTTGCTTTTGAGAGTTCAAAGCATGTTGGAAGAGGGTTTATGTCTCTGGCCATGAGTGTAGTTAAGCTCCTGCTGTGTCCTGTGGCCTAGCACCAGGCTCTGACTGAGGCTACCCCACCTAGGGCTGGACTGGTATTTCTGCAGTGGGGAAAATCTGTGTTGGGGAGGCATCTCATCAATGATTTCATGTTTCTCCTTATTTTGTTTTTTTTTTCTTCTTGCAAAAGAAAATCTTCTAAGACAAACTTTGCTGTCATCCTTCCCAGGACTGTCCCTGATAGGATGGACTCTGGACATAGGATGACAGAGCCAGTTCCATGTCCTGCTAACATTAGGACTGTGCTGTGCCCTGAGAACGAGAAGACTTAACAGAAAAAAGTACTGTGGTAAATCTGTTTAGAAGAATTCCAGATTAGTGGACGAGCTTTTGTCTATGCCTAAACCAGGAAGAGATGGTTTTAAATGACAGATTTCTACACACAGTGCTATATGTGGGTTACACCATAGAGCAGCTATGAACTGTGGAACTTCCAGAAACATGCTGTGTGTCACACCCTGGGTGAAGTTAAAGTGATTCTGGTTCACTTTGTGGTTAAAGGTGAGGGGTTCCTATCTCACCAAATACAAGAGTGAAGAATCCTACCCTGGGTCTGTCCAAGGAGGGATGCAGTGGTCAGCATACCTTGTAGCTACAAGTCTATAATGTTCTATGACTCATGGCTGTGGTTCTAATCTATGCAGGGGTCATGGAGTCACGTAGGTGAAATGGATGGTTATACTTTTTTATTTTTATTATGCTATACATTTTTTCTCTGCTCCCCTCCCTGCCTCTCCCCTACCCTTCAATCCTCCCCCAAGGTCCCCATGCTCCCAATTTACTCAGGAGATCTTGTCTTTTTCTACTGCCCATGTAGATTAGATCTATGTAAGTCTTTCTTGGGGTCCTCATTATTGTCTAGGTTCTCTGGGATTGTAACCCAGACCCAGAAAGACAATTATCACATGTACTCACTCACAAGTGATTTTTAAACATAAAGCAAAGGATGGTTATATTTTTGGGAGGCAGGAAGCAGCCAAACTCCAGCCCTCCAGTTTCATCAGGGTATGTTTCTATTTTCTGTTAAAAAAAAAAAGACCCAGTTTGTACAGTTTAGAAAATGGTATTTTGCCATTGTTCCTCCCCCACACATTTTATTAGTCTTGGCTTATTTTATGTCTCCTGATATCATATGATTTGAGAAATGACTGGATAAGTCAGAGAAGAGGCCAACAATTCCATGTTGGACATTTTGTAGTTCGTAGATGCCACACCCAGGGCCTGCTGCGTCTGGTCAGATTTCATTTGTGTGCTGCCACTGATGAAGACCACAAGAACAAGTTATGTAGCAAATGGGCAGAGGGCTCATGGGGCAAGGGGCTCAAAGAGCACACGGGGCACAGGGCTCACAGGAACAGGACTCACAGGGGATAGGTCTCACAGGACTAAGGGCTCACAGGGTTCAAAGATCACAGGGGACATGGTACAGGCTCATAGGAGACAGGACTCAGGGGGATATGTCTTTTGTTTCCAGGATTTTAGTTGGAAGCTGAGTTTGACTGGTAGGTCCTCTCTGCTCTGCTCTTAGTGGAAAGGATTACATACTCAGACTCTGGAGCAAGACAGACCAGGACAGGGCTCTCTTCTCTTTGCTGTCTGTCACCTTAGCAGAATCCAAGAACCTAGGCACTTAGGGATACTAGGCAAATGCGGAGGTGTCTCAGGGTGGGGAAACCAGGTTCTACATTCCTCTGAGGCCCACTGCACTAGGATGATATACTGGTCAGACACATACACACACATGCTCACCCATGTTGTCACAATCCACATGCCACACCTGCAGAGGTGTACTCCCCGACTCAAACAAAACACCCATACATACCACACATGTATGTCTGTCCCCAGTCCCTAAAGTCACTGAATGAACCCCCGTATTCAGCTGAATGAGAACATGCCCAGGTGTACTAACCCAGCAGCCTTTCTGTCTCTCTGAACAGGATTTGCCTCCCTGTTCTCTACTTCCAGCTCTTCCTCTGCTGCCTTCTTCAAGGGTCACTTCGACACCTGATCTAGCTGTCTCTCCTGGTTTTTGCCATGGGCAGCTCAGCTCTCTGATTCCAGAGGTCAGGGGAGGGAGGCTCTAACCACCTGTACTGTGCTTGACACTTCACTTGGTGGCAGGTGAGTAAAGAAGGCTGGGTTCCCACATGCCTCTTGCTGTTCCAAGGGTGGAGATTCTATGATTTGTAAACACCAAATCTCAAGTCCCCACGGAGGGGTCCCTTTGTCCCCTTCTCTGTGTCTCTGGAGTAGAGAAAACTGAAAGAGAAGACTTGGAGTTGGGTTCTGGGGCTCTTGACTCCTGAGCTGCCATGATGATTTGGGGGTTATACTGCATCCCAGCCCAAATTGAGCCAGGCATCTCACTAGACATGAGGCTCACCCCACCTAAGGTAGACAAGGCTTTTATTTGCTCATCCAATGGCTAAGAAATTATGAGACCCCCATAAATAAACAGCTATTTTTCTACATGTCCTTATTCTTTTTTAAAAGTTATGATAGAGGCCAGAGAGGTGGCCAAGCAGTTAAGGGTGCTTCCTGCTCCTCCAGATAACCCCAGGTGGCAGCACCCATGTTGGGTGGCTCATAATCACCTGTAATTCCAGTTAGTTTTAGGGCATCTGATTTTTTTCTTTTGGCCCCCATGGGCATCCACATACATGTACATATACCCTCACATGTGTATATACACATGATTTAAAAAGTGTAGCAACTGAAGTGCATTGAATCTTGATAGATGTCAAAATTCATTTTATTAAATATCCACAGCATCATTAGACATAAAGTAGACTATACTAAACATCAAGGACATGTGTTATCTACCCTGTTTGGTAAGTCCAGGAATTAAGAGTGAGATTTGAGAAGGCAAGGGACATCTGTTTAATCTTAAGCATCTGTCACAAAATGTGTCCAGCCCCACCTTGTGCTTGGGAGACCTGGCTCTCCTGGCTTTTCAGTTCTAGCTGTGTTTTTATGGGTATCTTCAATGATCAAGTTTCTGAAGCCAATGTGTCAGAAGTGCTGAGATTTTTTTTTTACAATGGAATAACAAGGTGGGGACTATCTCTCATCAAGAGTCTCTTCTACAGAGTCTTCCACAGTGTGGGGTCTGTAGCAACCATAGGTCAGAGCTCTGCTGGACCACACTCTCTATACTGACTTCATGCTTTGAAGTGTGTGCTCCTGCCCTTCAACAAGGACTTAGAATTTTACTTTCTTTTCTTCTAGTCTCTTTGTCATCGAGACATAGACTTTTAAATGGATTTTATGTCTAAAAGTTACTTAACATTTAAAACATTTGCTTAAGGATGAAACCTCCTATATGCTCCAGTGCCATGAGTTGACAGCCATCAGAAGATAGTTTTCAGTATGTTCCTTCCCACACAGACTCAGAAGAGAGCATTTTTTGGATTATAGGGTGATTTGGGAAAATTCTAAGTTCTTTTGATATCACAAACATGTTGGAACAGCGTGGAACATGTTTACAAAGCCCCATGTGCCTGCCCTCGGGGGCAGCATTCCCAGACGCCAGGTGTTTCTAGGTGCATTTGGATCTCCGGATACTTGGTGGGCATGTCCCTCATTCTTGTATTCTAACTTCCTTCAGATCTTCCTGAAGCTTCTGTTCTCTTCGTGGCTGGCCATGTTGACAGGTTCCGAGGAACATCATAGATGTTGTTCTTTATAGCAATAACACAGAACATTGGAGTTTCTTTATTTTGGACTCTGTTACCTTTTGTGAAATTTCCACATCTTTCGGCTAACACATTCCAGCTTCTGTTCATCCTCCAGGCGCTAGCCACAGCTGGCTACTTAGTTTCTTCCTCTGAGATGATGTCAGCAGATCCCCACACATAGTCAGAGCATGTATACTTTGTGCCTAACTTACTCCGCTTAGGGTCACACTCTCCACTTCCATTGATATTACTCAAGGGACACAATATCCTTCTTTTAAAAGACTGGGTAATGTTTCACTGTGCAAACGTTACAATGGATCCATTGGTCCGTTCACCATTCCTTAGGCTGTTAGTTGATGGACTCTCAGGTCATTTCCAGTTCTCCACTGTTGTGAGCAGTGTTATGGTGAGAACAAGAATGTGGAAATCTCTTGTACAGACTGCTTTTTGTATCCTTTAGATTTCTCTTCAGTGGTGGTATTTCTAGATTCTGTTTGGTCCTATCACCTGGCTTCGGAGGAAGCCCCACGATTTCTATGATGGCTGTGTTAATCATTATCTCACCCAGAGTCGGGGACTCTCTTTCCTCACATCCTCAACAGTGTTCACTACCTACTGCTTTTGAGGTTAGTCACTCTTACCAAAATGAGTGGTTATCTATGGTGTGTATATATGTGCATGGTGTGTATTTCATATGTGTGCAGGTAAATGTGAATGTGGATGTGCATATATGTATATCCAGAGGACCAGAGGACAATCTTGAATGTCATTTCTCATGTGCTGCCAGCTATGCGTGTTGAGACAGGGTCTCTCACTGGCCTGGAACTTGTGAACTAGGCTAGGCTGTCTGGCCAGTAAGCCTGGGTTCCACCTGCCTCCATCTCCCCAGGATTGGGAATATAATCACAACTGGCTTTTTATGTTTATCTTTTATATGGTTTGGGGGATGTCATGCTTGAAAGTAAACCATTACTAGCTGGGCATTCTCACTGTGGTCTTGATATATATTCTTTTAGTGATGGAGATGCTTAACATCCTTCCTTCAGCTCTGGCCATTTGCTTTGCTTTTTGGGGGAGTGGTAGGAACTCCATTTTAATGTGACCTAGCAAATGCTTTCTCCCATTCTCTATTGGATACAAACTCCGTGTTAGATGTGAGCCTGTAAATGCTTTCTCCCATTCTCTGGACCCTCTGCTCTTTTGTCTCCTTTGCTATGCAGAACTATTTTAGTTTGTCCCCCCTATGGATTTAAGGGGTATTATATTCCTCAATATTACCTGTAATAGCGTTGTCTATGTTCCCCTTATTCTTTCTCTAGTGTGTCATAGTTTGGAGACCTAGGTTTAATTCCAGAAAGTCTATTGAGTTGTTTTGTATGCGTTACACAAGGTAAAGGTCGCAACTTGTTCTGCATTTAAAAATGCAGCTTTCCTAGCAATGCTTATTGAGTTACTGTCTTAGCTTGTATGTTGCCGGCAGCAGTATCAAAGATCAAACACCTCAGTGGGTAGCTTTTTCCTGGGCTCTCCCCTAAGCCCCACTGGTCCTTGTATCTGTTTCTATGCTGGCACTATCCTGTCCCTCCTGTCNCATCCTGTCTGTGGCAGCTTCCTACTAGATCTTGGCATCTTGTAGGACATTCTCTTCTTATTACCCACATGCCCTTCCCACTGCAGGACTTTTGTGATGTCATGAAGCTTTTCAGGCTTCTTCTTTTCTTTTCTATTTTTTTTCAAGATGATTTGTTTTTAAGTAGGTAGTGCAGTGTGTCTGCAGATCACTGGAGGGAAAGTGTCAGTCTTTAAATACCATCAAACTAAAGAGATCTAGTCCCATCTCTACAGTGTGACAAATGTTGGTGATTAATACCCTTCCTCTCTTTGACAATGCCTTCATTTCTCCTTTATGCCAGAGGGATAGTGCCTCTGGTTATAGAATTCATAGTTCACAGCTCTTTTATTTGAACATTGGAAAAATGCTGGGCCTCTTCCTTCTGCCTTTAACTTTTGAAATAACAAAAATCAGCTGTCATTTAAGTTGGTATTTCCTGTAATCATGAATTGGTGTCCCCTGTGGTCGTGTGTGGGTGTCTTCTGCAGTCATGACTGAGCCCTGAAGTCTTGAGTGCTCTGCAGTCCTGGGTGTGTGTCTCCTGTGGTTACGTGCTACTTCTTTTGATTGTCTTATCTTGTATTTGTCTTTGTTCCTCATTGTTATCTGTATGAGCTTCTGTTTGGTTTCTGTTTTGTGTGTCTGGCTTATGTCTGCTCTTCAGGTTGGTGTAGGAATGAGTCTTGCTGTGATTCAGAAGTTTTTTTTTTCTTTTTACAGTTTCAGAATCTTTCTTAACTGATTTTCCTCTTTCTTCTGAGTCCTTAAGGACTTTAATGTTGAGTCTTATGCTATTGTATCACAGTGCTGGGGAATATTATTTAAGGTCTGTTACTTTTGTTTATGTTGCATTTGTTTAACTCTGTGAAGCTGTGTTACCCTGCCTGATGGTCCTAATAAAGAGCTGAGTAGCCAATAGTGAGGCAGGA
>LOEQ01003715.1:99191-113861 GCA_001685075.1 Bramus lutescens | reverse complement strand
TTAACCAATGAAAGTAACACATAGACAGATGACCCTCCTACATCACTTGACTGTGCTGCTAAAAGGATTTCCCAACACAACCCTTTGTATATCATCATGGCAAGTGGAGATATGAATGAAGTTTCCATGTTAAATGATAGAGAAATTACAGTTTCTTTTATTAATGAGTAGTAAAGAAAAGAGTGCAGAAAGTGATATGTTACCTAGAGTTAGAAAGATCATGCTTTGCAAGGGCTGGAGACAAGCTTATATAGCATGGAAACTCAGGTAATAGTCACTTCTGTCCTATGCATCAGGACACTTATACCATGGATTTCAGGACAAAATATTAAGTAGTCATAAGACAAATGGGTAAGTATAATATGCGGCAAAATCATGGTGCCAGCCAGCATATACACTTGAATGGAAACAATTCACAGAGCAAGGCCTCCTAAAAACAGGATGTGTACTCTAACAATATTATGTGATGTCTGCAGACAGACAGAGTCAAGTATATAAACTGGGGAGCAGCATCTCCTGCCTCCACAAAAACCATGACTTCTTTATCAAAACTCCAGTTTTCATTCAGTTTTTTCCTCTCTAATCCATTAACAGAAACTGGGTCTCTGCTGGGAACAACCCTTAGATACCTTGGGAAATATATATGGTAATGATACCTTCAGAGTGTTCCCAAAGAGATCAGACCAGCTGTGCTGGAAGTAGCAAGTACATCAAAGGCCTTTGGGAGCCAATTCTCTTCAGGTCCCCAGTGTATCTCCATGCTTGGCAGCAGAGCACTGAGTGCATTTGTTCTGTGTGTTATCTTTTCAAGAATGCTTGTTTAGCAATGAGCAGTGAAAAAGGCAGCCAATGTCTCCCTGGACCAAAGCATCTAGGATATTGTCTTTCCATGGGACAAAGGGCAGAGAGACCTGCTCCTTGTTTGAAGGTCTCTGTTCCCTTTAGCTTGTTTTAGAGTTCTTAATACGGTAAGTTTTAGGGACCTTCTTCCTCTGTGGGTTCTTTAATATTAAACATTCTGAGGTATAAAGTGTTTTTGCACTCCCAGATATCCACACTTATAAGGGAACTTTATATTTGGCTTATTTCTCTGGGTCTGAATATAACTTACATTATGCTTGAAAATATTCTTTGGACAAGCTGATACTGAAGGCTGCTAGCTTTGGAGACTCCAGAAGAATAAAAGAGTATGTTCCTAGGACATGAGAAGAGACATTTTTTTTTTGGAAACCTGGTGTATGAAGTAGGCAGAACATACAGGGGCAGGAAATCAGGCTACCAGACTTTAGGGTGGAGGTTTGTAATATGCACAAGAGGATGGGACTTTTTTCAGAAAATGTTTCATGCTTTTATGTAAAGCACAAGAATTATTCTGCTATTTGTCATTATGTGATTATGGGGCGAGAAATAGGGTTCCATGTTTCTCTCCACCAAAGAAGTCAGTTTGGAAATCATCAGTGCAAAGCTACTTCAGTCTATGACCAGCATCCTCAAGGAGATAGAGAACTAAGTTACCTTCCAGACTTTGAGGGCCCATATATGGCATCCACAATACTGACACCTGTGCCTCTTCGTAACAGGATTTTATATTGGTTTCTCCAGTGATGGGCTCATTTTACACAGGGAAGAGAGGTGTTGAGATCGTTTTCTGCTTTGCTTAGTCCACTATGGGAACAAACACAAATGAAACTCTCAGGACAATGTATACACTTTGAATTGTTGATGTAATACACAATGATATTATTCTGATTAAACATCTGGAACATACTTTATTTCAAGTGTTTAGTATCTTTATTGTTGCGTGGTTCACAATAATTGAAACTAAAAAACAACAAAATATCCATCATTAGCAAGATGCTTAGTGGTTTACTTGTTTATGGGTAACAGTGAAGTACATTTTGATGGTGAGTTTTCTTTCACTACTTGGACTTGTCTACAGTTATCCAGGAGCCTGAAGGATACCTCTTAACATGAGTATGTGAAGGTATTTCTAGAGAAGATTAACTAAGAAGGAAGCGCTGGCCAGAGTTAAGTGGTCTCACTGCACAAGCAGAAGCTGTGGGTGAAAATAAAAGGGCAAAGTGGGGAAAGCCCATTGAGCATCACCATTCACTTCCATTTCCTGACCCACCATTACGAGGACTGACTTAATACGGTCATGACTTTATGATGTAGGCTGAAATACACCGAGCCTTACAAATATAACCTGACATTCTACACCTACAATTAATTACTTCCTTAGGTTTTTGTCTGTTAGATATGTAGTCACAGTGACAAAAAGAAATTGGCACATAATCATCGTTTTGCAAATAAGTGAGCTGCCTCTATCAGTAAAGAAGGCCTAGAATACATTTGAATAAGAACAAAGGCAATTTAAAAATAAACCCAACATGATTCAATTCATAAAAATATAAAGCATAAAATCATATATAATTGTAGGACAATTAAATAGCAAGAAGAAAACTCACAAAGAAAAACATGCTGGTCCTTCTCCGTATGCAAGGGGACACAATTGCTTTAAAGGGAAGTCTTCTCACCAGAGCAAGGATGTTTCAAACTGCTCAGGTAGGTTAGATATATTTTAAGTACTGTGGTTAATTTTTGTACTCCATAATCCAGAATAATAATTTTAGGATCTCTGAGAAAAGTATAGTAAGGGCAAAGGTCATTCCAGTAGGCTGTGGGAGGGAGGCGCATGAGACCTTTCAATCCTGTGTGGAGAAACAGACAGTGCCAATTGGTATTGGTAAAAATCCTTGCTAACGGAGGCGACAGATATAGAAGTCCCTTTTGTTTGGTGGCACACAGTCCAGCAGCGCTGCAAATCTAATCCTGTATAGGCCATGTGTACAGAGACCGTACAAACACAGTGGAGGCTCCTTGAATCTGCATTTACTCGCTCCTAAACTTGCTCACACTAGACAATACGGAGACCAAGACAGTAATAATACCTGCTTGCTGAGACTCAGTAAGTATCCTAGCAATATTATGAATATTTTTATGATAAAATATCAATAGATGTTGTTAAGACTGTTTCAGGGCTGCAGCAACACGTTAGATCAAAGCACTTTTTCCTCCTGCGAAGGTCCTGGATTCTACATGTGCCTCGCAAAAGTCTGTAACTGCAATTTAAGGACAACTTATACCCTTGCCTGACATCCATGTCCACCATGCACACAAGCAGTACACAATACACATTCAGGTAAAACACATAAAATAAAAATGAATAAATCTTATAATATTGAATGTTACAAGTATTAAAGGAACCAAAATTTATTTTAGGTCTGATTTATCCATATAATTTCTACATATTTTAGCAACTCTATAGTGTCCTTATTGAAAGTTAGGTCTTATATACCAGATTTACTTCCATGTTTTTCTTATTTTACCACCTCCAAAAAAAAAATCAATCCTTTTAACTCTACAAAAGGTATAAAGAATGTTGATTTGATCTTACATCCTGACTTGGGTTTGTGCTAATTTAGAGTGTGGTATGTAGGGATATGTGAATTTTTGATACAGCAAACCTATTTGCTGATTAAGTAGTTGAAATGAATAGTACTGAAAAGAATTAACTTAAAATGTCCGAGCCAAAAATAAATTCCCCCAGCCCTTTAATTTTTCCTACTTAGGAATAACTTTGGGAATTTGTCATATATTGTATTAGACATGCTGTAAAGTATTTCTTATTATTTTCTCAAGTATATACACATTTGTAGTTTTGATTTTTTTAAGTTACAGGTCTTAACATATAAACAAAAACAATGTATCAAACCTATAATTTAAAAATGCATTTCTTATTTGCACTAAACTTTCTTACTCTTGGTTATATCTCAGAGGGGGAGATATGCCTAAGGGTTCTTTTATCCTTTGGTATATGAATTAGACAATTTTCTCTAGAACCTTTGTCTGTGCATGTGTGTATGTATATGCATAATGTATGTGTGTATATGTGTATGTATACATGTGTATGAGTGGGTGATGTCAGATGTTGACATTGGATTGGGTCCTCATTGCTCTCCATCTTATTTTATGAAGCAGATACTCTCCCAGAAGCTGGATATCACCAATTTCCTAAATTGCAGGTCTGCAAGTTCTAGGGAGCCACCCTTGTCCATTCTCTAGTTTGAGGGTTAAACATATGTCCCGCTTTTAGATAGATGCTACGTGTATTCTAACTTAGGGACTCAGGCAACTGTGTCAACTGAGTTAGAACCCCCACTCCCTACATAAAATTTTAAACATACTTCTGTTAATTATTTGGGATTTGGGTATTATATACTTGGATTATATCCACCCACACTACTTACTAATCCACCAAGATCCACCATCCTTATCCACCATCTTTTTATCTTGTCTTTTTAATTTTTAAAAATGAGATGCTACCAGTTTTTCTCTCACTACTGTGGCTTCAAATATGTTTACTCTCCTTATCTCTCTACCATTAAAAATATACAGGTCATCATTGGAATCAGAGTACACTGAATAATGCACACAATAGACCAGTGTTCTAGTTCGAAATTAGAGTGCTTATCTAAAGGGACAAAGGGACTTCAACAACTGTTTTTTGTTGTTGTTGCTGTGGGGTTTTTTTTTTCAGCTTCCTTTCCCTCCAGGGAAATTTCAGGTGACCCCGGTACATGCAAATACAATATAGTATACTTGCTAATAATAGGTAATGAAGATATTTATTCAACCAACTCACTGGTATACAGACAGTCTTACAATTGATTAAAAGAAAAGAAAAATTTCAAACTAATGAATGGATGTGCTTGTCTGCTTTTACACATAGATTAATATCGGCTGAATATTGGAGACTGTAGGTTACAGAATATCATCAATTTCCTTGGTGTTAATCAATATTTTGATTTTATAACTATCAATGCTGAGATGACCTTTATTCCACATAAATATGTTGTACAAATGGTGAAAATATGTGCAGGGCCATTTCATAATGTATAAATTTTATACTAATCCTAAGCCAGAAATAATTTATGAGTTTTTAAAACAAAATTTAAGAAACCAACTCAAACAAAAACTTATAATATCAAATTTTTTAACTAACTAAAAGCTTGAAATATGCTGATGTGATTGCTAAACAATGATGGTAGGAAAATGTTAAATGTCTAAGTTTCCCATAATAAAGCCTTTGTTTTGTTATAATATCAGAGATTCTTTTCTGCATAGTAAAAACACAGCAATTTGTAGACAGAGCCCTCTGTAATTGCAAGTGAAGTATGCTAGGTAGTCTGGGTGTACAAGGCAGTGGTTGAGGACACTGGGTGCACAAGCTAAATATGAAGTCAGGAGGGTCTGTACTGTGCAAAGCTTCCATGTTGAGTGTTCAGAACTAAGGCTGTAGGAAAGATCCACACAAACTAGGGGAACGTACAGAAATACATCCAGTCCATTCTTATTTGAGTTGAATTAATCTTTGGTCACTGTATGTCTGTACTGTAGATTTAGCGGTTGGCAGCATTTTTATAAACAGCTCCTACCAGGTACCTGACACTCACAGTGTTGTGAGACATGTCTGCAGTGTGCAGTGCCTGTGGGTCAGTCCCCCTGGATTAGAGACAATAACAATGAAAGAGCAACAGGTACATTGAAAGTGTTCTACTTTCTGTAAAGTTCATCACAGGCCAATGATGTTTTTGCTTCTTTTGTATTGTGTTTCTCTAAATTAGCCCCATAAGTTCCTTTTATAGAATTTTTATTTCAATATATTACAGCACTTTGTATAAGTTTCTATGCTACCTTGTTCTGTTTAGTTTCAGTCATTTGAGAAATTGTCTCTTGCAACCCATGGGGCCCTCTGACTTTCTATGAAGTCAGGACTGACTTCGTATCTGATCCTTCTGCGTTCATCTCCCAATCTTTGGGCTAGTGGGAGAATGAAACCATACCTTTACTGCTCTCTTGCTGACATTTCCCAGGCTTCAGTCTATGTTGTTCAGGAACTTCTACCCTACAGAGATGCTCCTTCAGCCCTGTCTCCAGAATCCTTTCACATCTCCAATTGTGGCAGAACCTAGATTCTATGCTTGTCTGTTTTCTGTTTGGACACACGATGTTGTTCTACCAAAGGAGCGAATGTGGCTTGGCAGTGGGCTCAGTATGGAACGACACTGGCTGCAGAGGTTGATAACCTGAGTTATCCCTGGGACCCACATGTTGGAAGGAGAGAACTGACTCACTCAAATTCTCTGCTCAATCCCACAAATGGTGGCATAGTCATGCTCGTACACATACAAATGAACATACAAATAACTATGATTTTTAAAAGATGCACGTAGAAAAGGCATTGTTCTCTTGCTTGAGTTGACTGTCTTTAAATTTCACTATTAATTATGAGTATATAATAGTATTATTAGTTGAAAATAAATCTTTACTGGCTCTTTAAAAGCATCTCTCAGTTGTCTTACCAACTACTTTGATTTTCAAGGGAGAATGCAGTACTGCTGTACTTTTAATTATTTTTATTAATTAAACTTATTATTTATTTTACATCCCAACTGCAATTTCCTCTCCCTCCTCTCCTACTATTCCTTCCTCCCATGTCCCCTTTGCCTCTCCCCATAACGTATTCCTCTGTTTCTGTTCAGAAGGGGGTAGGCCTCCCATAAATATCAACAAAACATGGCATATCAATATGCACTAGGGCTGAGCACCATCCCTTGTATTAAGGCTAGCAGGGTCAAGGACATCACAAGAAAACTCACAGAAACAGTTAACCTGGCTCATAAGAACCCACAGTCTCAATAGAGAATCAGGGAGTCCGCACGATACTGACCTCAACCCTCTCCATATACAAAACATTGTGTAGCTTGGTCTACTTGTTGGGTTCCTAGCAGTGAAAGCAGGGGCTGGCCCTAGTGCTTTAGCCGCCGGAACCTATTCTTCTCCCTGGGTTGCCTTGCTTTGCCTGTGTCTGCTCTCAAACTCCAATTTGTTTTATTCTGAGACACTGTCATGCAGCTTCCAGAACTTTATATGAGCCCACTGTTGTGTAACTCAGTCTCCTGGCTCTGATAATTTTCCTAGTTTTAGCTTTTATTTGATTCTTTTTCCTATTTTCTGTGCTTATTTCATCTTGGTGTCTGAGATTTGGGGCTCTGGCTCTCAAAGATGGGCATTCTGATTTAGGAGTTTTTAATTTGCTATTTTGTCTAAGTCTTGATGACCTCCTTTCTGAGAAATTCTCTGATTTTTATCTTAGTCTATTTAATTAGATTACATTTCCTCTATTGCAATTTTCACTCTCTGAATGTAGACCTGTGTAAATGTTCATCTCTGATCATCCTTCTTATTTAAGAGGTTATCTATCTCCCTGTCATCATTTAGAAACTTAGTTTCCTCTTTCTCTCCTAAGATGCTTAGTCTTTTATACTTTACTTTTCCTGAACTGTTTCATTCCCACCTATCTGCTCTCGTTTGATTATTTGGGCTGACGGCTCTCCTGGTTTCTGCCTGCTTGTGTTCAGATGTACCTACTAAAATCGTTCCTGGACCTTCTGAAGGTATGGTGGGAATCATCAAATGCAGGGTCACTGTTGCTAATCTGTGTAGCTATTTTATGAGGAATCCTTTATGCCGGTACATTGAAAATATTCCCCCATGAGCTGGCTGTATTTTCCAAAGAAAACTCTTGATTTCCTTTGTTTACAGGGCAGCAGCTTAATTGAAACTCTGGGACATTTATTGAAAAAGAAGGCTAAGAATTTGATGAGTAGCTATCCCATGACTGCAGCTTGGATACCCTCTTTATACTGTGCCTCACATTGTCCATCCCCATTAAGAAATTGAGGCTTTGTCTCTTCAGAGTATAAAACCTCAGTTTTCTGATAGGGTGACTGGCAGTGATTGGAGAACTTTGGCTTTGAGGGGGACTGTTCTTTTTTGTGAGTGTTATCACGAATAGGGCAGGGATGTATAGTCTGCAATCCCAGACAACAAAATAAGGATGCTCCTTGTGGTCACTGTGTAGCAGTGCGTGCTCTGCCAACTCCTTCCTCTGCAAGTCTCTGGAGATTAAGTTGCCTAAATTGAGAAGCAATTTCTAAAAGCCCTTTGATTCATTTCCTTTCATTCCTTGAAGTCCTGTTTAAATCTACTCACACTAACACAAATTTTGTGTGTGTCTGTGTGTGTGTGTGTACACCCATGTGTACATGGGAAGACCAGCAGTTGAAGTTGGGTGTCATCCTCTATTCCTATTCAACTCATTTTTTGAGACAGTTTATCAAATAATCTGGACCTTACCCATGATAGGCTGACTGGCCAGTTAGCTATGGTGTTCCCAAGCCTCTTCCCAGCTGAGGTTATAGACATGTACTGCCATACATGGCTTTAGATGAGTGTTGAGGTTTGAAACTAAGTTCTTCAGCACAGTAGATGTTTAAACCACAGAATCATGACCCTGTCCCAGTTCCTGAGACTTCTCAATATTTCTGCCAGAATACTACCAGGTTTTGAGATACTTATGTTTCCTGCAGTAAGATGTGCGTTCCTTCTTCAACTTTTCTGTTGCCAGATTTTAGTTTAGCTTTTGTGGTCTGGCAAATGGTTTAGAAAATTCATTAACTTTATAGTTTCCAAACGTTGTCACTTGCCGTTTCTCTTTCTCTCTCTCTCCCCTACTCCCCATTTGAGACGATCCATCTTATCAAGAAATGACTTCCTGGTAGTTTCAGTAGATTTTCTGCAGAGTGTGCAGAAGTCTAAGTAAGTCTTACCTGTGAACCTTAACTACTGTGACTTTGTATTTCCTATTTGAGTGGTCCCACTATTATGAAACACAACAAAACATTTTAGAGCGATGCTCTTGGCAAATCAGAGCCTGCTCTGGGTGCTTTGCAAGGGTTTATTTCTGTCTGCGGGGTTTAGGGTGGGGAGAGGAATGACCAAGTGGAGCTTTACAAACTGGAATATGGATCCTCTGCCAAGGTCTCATAACCACAATGAGTGGCTTCATTTTATTTTTTAGTTTTAAGTCTGATGGCCTACACAAGCAGAGCCTTGCATCAACTAAGAAGTTACACTCAATTTTGAACTTCTTCAGGGTGTTCCATATGTAACTCTCAACAATTTGTTTCCACATGTCAGATTAGCCATCCCTTTTTAACTTCTGTGTCAAAATGCAGCAAGCTGGGTAGGTTATACACAATGACAGGTTATTTGTATCAGCATTCTGGAGGTTGAAAAGTCCATAAGCCAAGGTACATAGTAGACAGAGGCTTCATCTGGGGGAAACAGTGAATATGAGAAGGGTAAAAGAAAGAAGCTCTCCTAGTATCCCAACCCAAGATAACTACCGTAAGGGCCACTGTAAAGACATTCAGTCTTCCTTTACCCTTCACCTAATCTCCTTTATAAAGCACTGTCTCTTATTAACAATGTTGATACTATAGTCAATTTGTAGAGTCAGGGTGTATGTTAGAAGCAAAAGTTACACCTTAACCCACTCCATGGCATTATATAGCATTAGACAAGAAGTTATTTTTTGAGATGGCACAAACTCTTTGGTAAGACTGATGAACACAATAGATTATCCCATGAAGATGATTCACACACACACACACAAACACATACACACACACACATACACACAAACACATACACACACACATACACAAATATGCATCTCCATGCACTTTAGGAAAATTGAACACAATTTGGGAATGTATCACCATCTATTATCAAAAGAGCAGAAATACATTCTGAAAAGCATTCTCTTCAAACTTTGCTTTTTTGCTTTTTATGTATAAGCAATAGAATGACTCACCTTTCCCCTAGAACTTTTAAAATATGCTTTTCGAAAAAAAAAATACCCGTTGAAGCTCCTGTAGGCTGAAGTTATTTTTACCGTGTGCCACTGTGTGTCTTCCAGTTGTAATGAATTGTGAGCTATTAAACATCTCAGCGCATGACACTGACCACAAGGACACCTGCTCTGCAAAGGGTCATCTTCAATGACAGTGAAGAATAATTTAACATGGTCCAGCAGGTTTTCACTGGACATTATGGCCAAGGCCAGTGAAGCTCATTAAGGTTCCATTTTCAGCATATTGTGATGTTTAATTTCATGAGTCAACTTAGATGTACCTAAATTTACCAGGATATTTCAGGTAATGTTGTTCACAGCATCTCTATGAGGGCATTTGAGATCAGAGTCACATCTTAATCTATTGACTGAGTCAAGCCGATGAGCCTCCTGAAATGGAGTAGGCCTTACCCAGTGACTTGGAGGCCTGAATACAGAGCAAATTGTTCCACATAAGAGTGTTCTTCACAGAGACTGGCAACAAGCACAGACCCTGCATGGCTCTGAGCCAGAAGGCATCCCAGAGCTAAGGGTGGAAGTGAACACAAGCCACCATTTCTAACCCAGAAGCGGTCTCCAATTGATGCTCCTGAGTAAAAGAAAAATTAGTGTTCTTCAATGGACTCTCACTGGCTAAGCAAATGAGCATTCAGGCTTGATCCCATGCTCAGCAGATGGCTCTCACAAATCATGCTCTTAGGCAGTTTGGGAGGTTCCTTGTCTCATAATGTTTTATCTGTGTATTATTTTTTTTTATTTTTCTGTCTCTCTATGTAGTAGGAGAGGACCCACTTGTTCATCCTGGCCACCAGGCTAGCTTAGCCCTGAAATAATCACACAGAAACTATATTAATTAAATCACTGCTTGGCGCATTAGTTTTAACTTCTTATTGCCTAACTCTTACATTTAGTTTAATCCATTTCTATTAATCTGTATATCACCACGTGGCAGTGGCTTACCAGAAAAGGTTCAGCATGTCTGTCTCTGGCAGTTCCATGGTGTCTCCCTCTGACTCTGCTTTCTCCCTCCCAGAATTTAGTTCTGTCTTCTCCACTTACCTAAGTGCTGTCCTATCAGACCAATTCAGTTTCTTTATTCATTAACCAATACAAGCAACACACAGAAAGAAGGACCTCCTACACCATCTCTCTCTTTCTCTCTCTTTTCCCATGCAGAACTTTTGTGCATATAGTATGGCCTTCAAGATTGTGTTGTTATGGGATGTCTGTGTTTGTGAATGTGTGTCTCTTGTTATATGTGCTTACCATGCTTCTTCTTTGGTTCCCTTTCTCCTGATAGTTAGCTTGCTCTGTCATAGTCCTATTGTTTGTTGATATTCTAACATTATTTTAGAGGGCTTTGTTTTCTAAAGAGAGAGGGGTGTGGAGTTGGGTAAGTATGAACAAGGGGAGGATCTAGGAGGAGTTAAGGGCAAGAAAACTATTGTCACAATGCATTGTGAATAGGGAGCTATTTTTATTCCTATGAATTTGAGTTCAGCCTGGTCTATAGAGTGAATTCCAAGACATCCAGGGCTACACAAAGAAATCTTGTGTCAAAAAAATTAAAAAAAGAAAGATAAAAAAGTACAGTGAATTCTTACTGTTTGTTGGATTGTAAAAGAAGGATAGCCAGGGGAAGAACAGTCCAGTCCCTGGTGAAGTATGAAGAAGGTGGTCCTTTGTTTCATCCTGGCTGCTCAGCTAGCTTATACCCAAAATAACCGCATGGAAATTGTACTAATTAAATTACTGCCTGGCCATTAGCTCTAGCCTCTTATTGGCTAACTCTCACATCTTGAGTTAACCCATTTTTAATAATCTGTGTATCTCCACGTGACTGTGGCTTACCGGCAAGAATCTAACCTATGTCTTTCTCAGGCCAGAGATCCATGGCTTCTTACCACTCTGCCCTTCTTTCGGACATTTAATTCTCTTTTCCACACCTACCTATGCTCTTCCCTATCAAAAGGCCAAGGCAGTTTCTTTAATAACCAATGAAAGCAACACAAATACAGAACGACCTACTACACCACCTGGGCTGGAGATTCAGGTTAGAGAACAGGATGTGCCAGTCATTTCTGTAATAGGTGGAGACTGAGGGAACCTGGAGGCCAGGTAGGCTTTGATATGTTAAATAGACACCTCAGTTAGCATTTGTCTAGGGTTTGAAACCTAACAATGGTCAGTTTATTTAACAATTATAATAAAAGAGCCACCAACACTAAGTTTGGTCCTCAGGAATTAGGTGCTAATGAGAACTAGAATGTGGGGGCAATTACTGAAAATCAAACTTTCTTTTTCAGGGAATTATTTTCCTGGAAAGAGCACCCATGTTGCCCTGCCACAGTTTCTAAGACTGTTTTCATCAGTAGGACACCAAGTCTCTTTCCTTTTGCAAAAAGGAGACTGGATTTTGACTATTCCATAAATTTCAAATAATCTGATCTGCAATTATCACTCTCTGAGTGTATTGATTATGGGAGTCTCAAATCAGCACTTACTTCTATGTTAATAGCAGTAAGTAAGGCAAGGGAAGAGCATGTGAAAGGAAGAGTGTGCCTATCCCCAGGTTTGCCCTTTAAATACCTTTCAAGAATTTTTGAGGAAATAAATAAACAACAAAACAAAATGTGGAACTTGGCCCCAGGGTGAAGTTCACTTCCTGCATCTGATTATCCCCTTTGTTCCATTCATTCTGTTAGTTTTACTGTTTATTTGGAACCTCATGATTTTTGCTCCTCTTTAATTCATCCTTAACAGGTAAGAACAGGCTGTGCGATCTCCCTTGGTGCACGAGGATGCACAGTATTATTCTTCTAGTTGATTTCCTTTCATGGTGTTCTGGATGATGAGTGAGGCTTTGGGTTCCAATGAGATGCCTAGAAATTATATTATTCACTAGAATTTTTATATCTCTCATTTGCTATCCACTCTCATTGAGGGTTTGTAGTATTGAAAATATCCTTAGGATGCAAACCTGGCCCCTAGTGGTCCCAACAAGTTAGGCTTAGCTACACATCCTCAAACTGCTAATAAATGAGATAATAATGAAAGCAGAGATAAGACATTAATGCAAGGGACACATTGGGAATAGGAGCAAATAAAGAGATGAAATTTCTCAAGTCCATCTCCAGGACACTGACTAGAGGGTCAGGTTTCAAATACAGGACAAGAGCAATGCATGATGAAGCATGGCCAAAGTGTGGTCCCCCTCAACTATTCACCCATGTTCTCATCAGTCTCTCCTACAGTTGGTCACAATTGGGTGAAATCTTACAGTCGGGAGACAGGTTCTTCCTCTGTCTGGTGCCAGGCTTCAGAGTTTTCTGTCTCCCAGCATAAAAGTTCTTAGGTTATTTCCAATTCATTATGAGCCCTTGACTACCTATCAATAGTCAGATCCTGACTGCCTATCAGTAGTCAGATAGTCATGGGACAGTGCACTCATGTGTCCCACGAGAACACCTGGCTCCTGCCTGGAGGATAGCAACAATTCAGAGGAGATCAATAGATGCCACATGCTATTTGCAATTTTGAGCCTCACAATATTTTCTGAGTTTGTAAAGAATGCCGCCTTCACCCCTGTGATATTCACTATCACCACCACTACAAACCCATGTGACAAATTAGGAAAAAATGGTGGAGGGTAGTGACAATAGCCTGCTTTTCCTTGTTGAGCTAAATCTTCAAACAATGGCCTTAGATCATGGAATCGCTCCAGTTTCTTTTTGATTCTCATGCTGATTTTACTGACCCTTGACGGGCTTTATACTTGTGCTCTTATCTGTTCAGTGAGAACTAAGATCTTAGTTCCTTTTCCATGACTTTGTTGTTGGCATCCTTTGACATATATTTTGAAAATTTATATGAAAGTTTTCAACACCTTACCAAAAAGAGTAGTTGGCTATTGGCAGCAAATCCTAGGGTTACTTTACCAGGTTGCTTTGTTTGATGTCATGGCATTATTTCTGCCTTTTTTATTTGTGTATTTTGTTGTTGTTGTTGTTGTTTTTGTTTGATTGTTTTTTGTTTGGGTTTTGGTTTTTGTTTTTCTAGACAGTTTCTCTGTTTATCTCTAGCTGTCCTAGAACTCACTCTGAAGACAAGCTGGCCTCAAACTCATAGAGATCTGTCTGCCTCTGCCTCCCTGATTGCTAAGATTAAAGGTGTATGCCACCATTATCTGTCTATTTGTGCCTCTTGTAGTGGAATATATTAAACCTTATATATCATACTTAACGTCAACTTCTCCCGACCAGCCAGAGAACTACTACCTACACAATTTCGCATGTTGTCATCACATAGCAATACCACTCCATTAAAACATGGTGAGTACTTCCCACACTGTAGGATTGCCACTGATATTGAATAGGAATTATGAATGGACTGACAACATTGCAGTAATCTAAGAGTACTTATTCCTAATGTGACACTTACTATAGAATTGTGATAAAATCTCAGATGCAAGATTACAAAAAAAAAAAAAAACCTCTAAAAGGAACCACTCCAGTTCCTTCTGAAACATGGAATCTCTCCCCATAAGGAGCTACGTCTGAGCTGTAGTAAACTATGTTTTCAGCTTGCAAACTCATAAGGTCAACACCAGAGGAACTGTTATGGTTTTTGTCTCTTTAAGAGGCAAGCCATGCCCACTCCCAGTGACCCTGCCTGCCTCCCTGGCCATCTTGGATCTCTGTTCTCTCTCGGAACCGCGTGTGACTCTTAGGGCCACCCTCTGTCCCTGTTTCTCTTCTTCTCTCTTCCCTTTCTCTCTCTCTCTCTCTCCTTCCCCCTTCTTTAAGTAATAAATATCCAATTCTATTCCATACAATGTGCCTGCCCAC
>LOEQ01003715.1:17096-73167 GCA_001685075.1 Bramus lutescens | reverse complement strand
TTATTAACCAATGAAAGTAACACATAGACAGATGACCCTCCTACATCAAGAGGCTATGCAACTTATTTTGGGGATGAAGCATTATAAACATTCTTCATAATAAAATGGCATTGGCAGGATGCAGGTGAGGATCCTCTTCATCCTAGTTGCAGGGTTCTACTTTGCTCATAGAAGACAATTTCTCATACATACTCATAGCATCTTTTTAACATCAGTGAAACTGAATATTTACACACTGGACCTAATCAACCTTCAGGATATAACTTTGTCTGTTTCCTTCAAAGTCTACAAGTTAATGTATCCCAGCAATAGTGGAATTCTTGTGTAAAATAGCATGCCTTAATTCAAGTAGCAGCTTGAGCCTACAGCTGCACACATTTGGGCTCTGGTCTCAACTTTGATGTTTACCGTTGCATTCTTACGTCTTCTCTGTCTGTTGTCTGTTCTTGTATCCCACTACATAACAGCCGCTATATCTCCTTCCTAATCTATCCTGAAGATCCATAGGAACAAACTCCTTTCTATGGAACTTTTATTAGTAACAACTATCATAAGTTTATTTTGGAGTAGGCAGTAAGTCACATTTGGTCACTGTGCTGGAAACATGACTTTCAAGGTGCTTTGTCATCACCCAGGCACTCTGAGCTTGCTCAGCAGTCATTGTGCTGAATTGTTACTAGCTCCTTCCAAATGTCTTCTGTTTCCCTTTCCTTGAGTTTGGGATCTCTGGTCTTCTTATTTTTTCATTCTTGCCTTCACCTAAAAGGTCAAATTCTTCCTTGGTTACAATGTTAAAATTTCTCTTCCACCATAAAATATCTAAAGGAAATTTTGGAAATATTAAATAGCCTTAAAGACCTTCACTAACAATGTACCAATGAAATCATTACTCTCTTTGATGCTGAAAAGGGAGGCCAAGTGTATGCTCCCTGGGAGCCAAAGGTCACTGAAACACGCCCTCGTGGTATCTCAGCAACAAGAGCCTTATGACAAATGAAACCACACAAAACCTAACTCCTTCACAAGCCTAATGTACCAATACAACAAACAAGCCAGTATGTAGAGCCACCAGGGATTAGAAGGCAGAGATTTCAGTTGAGCTATGCCTGGCTTCAGAGGATACTGTCTATCATCTGTCTTAACTGCTGTTTCTAACTGCCAAAAATAATTACAAATGGATCAAACATCGGTCATAGCTGTAGTCAATTAACTTTTAACAATATGTGCCATTTCCAAATGAATTTTCCCATTTTACTTTTTCTTTATCTCCTCTCCTTCTTCCCTCCTCTCTTCTCCTTCTTCTTTCCTCCTCTCCTCTCTTTCTCTTTAGTTTTACAAGGGGTCATGAAAATGAAAAGCTCAGGAGTTGGTCATTGATTGAAACACCGTCTATCCTTTGTCTCCTACCCTAGATCATTTTTATTTTCTACTTGCTAAGGAAACCAGATTAGGGGCTAGAGAAATGACTCAACTCACTGGTTAACAAAGAGTTCTTAGTGCTCTTACTAAGGACTAGAGTTCAAATCCCAGTATCCAAAAGGTGACTTACATACCTATGGTTCTAATTCCAGGATGTCTGGTCACCCTTGTGACCTTCATGGTCTCCTGCATGCACATGATATATAGACATACTTTCATGATATATAGACATACTTTCAGGCACACATCAATACTCATAAAATTAAGTTAATGAGTTTTTAAAACTGAGAGCAGGGTAGAAACGAGACGCCTAAATGGGCTAAGTGCCAAAAAACAGAGAAGTGTTCAGGATTACTACCTCTGCTGAATGTTTCATCACAATAATATGTAAATAAGAATGATATCCCCAGTGGGGATATAATGAAGAATAAATAATTGCCTGATAAAGGAACAAGTGTCATTGGTAACAGTGGAAAAAATGCAGTTTTGAAAAAAGATGAGAAACTTATTTGTGTTTTATCAAGCAGTCTTGGGTGTACTTACTTCTGTTTCCATTAATCCACACAATTCATTGAACTATAACAAAACTATAACTCCGTATAACTCTATATTACTTTCCCAACCCTTTTGTGATAAGCAGAAATGGTTGCTCTTCCATCCCCACAGCAAACCATGTGAATGCCTCTGGCACTCTAACCACAGAAGTACCTCTTTGTACCACATTTGAACAAATTTTGATTTTTGGTTCTTGCTTTGTGATTTTAAAACAATGCTTTAGAGACTTAACAGTTTCTAAAGTAAAGAGGTTTAGCTAACATACAGTACTGGGTACTAAAAAGTGTCACGCTGAGATCTGCATGGCACATTTAATGGTGAGTGTTGTTGAAATGGCTGGACCACCTGTATGCAGAAGAGGGAGAATAAGGTCTTGTGGAGAGATGTGAAGGGCAACACTGGAGAGGGCTCAGGCTTGCTTTTTTTTATAACAGCCTACTTTTGCAGAAATTGATCCTCGTTCCCAGATATTACCTATCTTCATGAAACAGCATGGATATATTCATTAGCATAAAGCATCAGTGGTCTAACCATCTTTCATTAGGTCCCATCTCTTATCAATTCCATCGCTGGAGAGTATGAGAAGATACCAACCCACTGAAGACACAGCCTGGGATTGTTTGAATAAGAATTGCATCAATAGACTCATGTATTTGAGTGCTTAGTCTTCAGGGATTGACACTACTCAAGTAGTAGGTGTTGTTGGAATAGTTACAATATTAAATAAAGTATGTCAATGATGGTCGGTGGTTGGCTTTTGGGTTTCAAATCCCTAAGCCAGGCATTTGAAAACCTTGCAGCCTGCTCTCTTCCTGCTGACTACAGATACAGATGTAGAACACTCAACTACTTCTCTAGTACCATGTCTACCTGCATATCTCCATTCTCTCCACTATGATGATAATGAACTAAACCACTGAAACTGCAAGCAAGCTTGAATTAAATGTTTTTTTATTTAAAAGTTGCAACAGTCATGATGTTCATAGCAAAGAACATTGAATAAGACATAGCCCTAGCACAAGAACCTTCATGTAGTAAACTATAGCCAAAATATAGCCTAAGGTAGTTAGTAATCCATGTTACACTGTAGGCAAGAAGCTCTAATCAGAGTTTCTGATGCCAAATTTCTAGACTTCCGAAACAGTGAGCCAAAATAATATACTGACATCTTTAAGTTCTCTGAATCAAATGCTTATACATAGCATGAGCAAGCAGATTAAGATGCTATTTTTCAACCAAGTTGAGTATTTTCTCATGTAAAATAAAAATGTATTTGAAATATGGATTTTTTTAATCCTCTCTACTTGGATGATGGTCAGAGCACAAATACAATATTACTATGAAGCTGTAGCTCTATGACTTTCCTACAGCTTCCTTCCTGGACTCTAATTTTTAAAAATGAAACTAATTTTTTAAACATCAGTGAACACGCTAAAGGTGTTAATTGAGGTTAGTCAATTTGCTTGTTTTTGTCACCCCTTGTTCTGAGGAGGCACAATCTGTGACATTAAGCATTTCCCAAGAATCTTAGAGGGTGGGACATCTTAGAGCAAGGGTGACCTAACCAATCAGATTCAAGTCCCAGACAGAGTTAGAGGACTCTTCACTCATTGCTGACTGTTCTTCGCTTTCCTTGGGAGCTCCTTTTCTAGCCTGTTGGCACTATATTTTGCAGAGCTATGGCTCATATTTAACAAACATTTCCCTGACGTATTTTCAGTCCATTATGTTCTCTTCTTAACAGTGTGAGTCACTCAGGCCAACTTAGAGATGTTCATTGCTTGTAAATAAGAAACAATCAGTGCTTCCCACTGATGCAGTACAGCACCTCACTCCCCCACAGTGAGAGACTAACTTTGTAAGATAAAAATCATTATTCTTCCTTCTCACATCCTTACTGCCCTGATGCAGAGTAAAGTTGTGATCACTTTGAATTAGCAATCAGAGACCCCCAGTGATTCAGATGATTCATTATAAGCCCCAGCAAGACCCTCGGAGACAAAAATGCATAAGCAAGCAAACAAGCAAACAAACAAAGAACTGTATCCATGGGAGAAGATAAACCATTCTAATTCTGTGCTTCTAGACAATTGAAATGAATGGGTCTCCACTCATCATCCACAGGTTCTCTAGTCAGAGAATACCAGGCTAAGTGGATACAATGAAGAGAAGACATGGCCAGGCTTGAATATACAACAGGTCTTGCTGAAAGTGTGAAACGTGTATAAGATCAGTGTCGTGGTGTCATTGCTTTAAACTAGAAGACCTCTTTCCCACTTCCAGGGTCATGTCAGGCCATTCACATTTTCCATGATGTGTTTCAAAACATTCTCTTTCAAAACAATACCTGAAAAGAGGCAGGATGACTGAGCAATATAAAAGTTTTAGGCCAGCTGTATTACATGAGACTCAGTCACAAAACTGAACAGACGCATACACAAATAGACTTGGAAGACAATCTTGATTTAAACAATAATTTCTTTAACTCAGAATATGGAGGAGATAAAGTAAGGAAACAATTGTATTTTAACAAGAATAAGACATTCTAGGAAATAAAAGTTCTATAAACAAATATTTCAAACCCAAAGTATTTCAAACCCAGTTCCCTTCATCATAAGAGGCAATTCCATTTTGAATTGGTAAATAGACAGAAATACACCATGATTTCAAGGAGAATTGTGAGCCACAGAAGCTGATGGCCTCTGATGGAAGGAACAGAAATATTCCAATCCATCATGGCTTCAAAAATCAAATTAGAGATGGTATATTGCACTTCCCAGAGTTCAGTGCTTCTCCCTGCATTGAAAAGGCAGTCTGTTTGCACGTTTGCTTAGAAATCTAGATGAGACTCCAGGATAAATTCCATACGTTTCTCATTATCTTTGTGAACCAAGACATGCAATTATGCTATTGTAATGGCCAGCTGAGAAATGCAGAGGAGCACTCGTGGGTAATGATATTAAAGTCTAAAACTCACAACTGACTGAAGTAGAAACAAAGTCCTGAGAACTACAACTATCTTCACTGAAAACATGAACAAACAGAAAATGATGGCCGAAGAGAGAAAAAATATTAGAGATGGAGAGAAGGAATAAGAAAGAAAGATACAGAGAGACAGAGAGAAAAAGAGAGGTAAACAGAGAGATAAAGACATAAGCAGAGAGAGAAATCATTGAGGACTCTCTGGTCTTAAATATGTTTGACTAAATTTTAGCTGGGCTGCCTTTCTGCTCACTCTCACAGTTCATATTTAGTACATTCTCTTTACCCTATGACTTTCAAAAGAACCTTATGATGATAACCCCTGAATACCCAAGAGCAGAAATGTAAAAGAAATATGGAACCAACCTTTTTTGTGAACACAGAAATACAGGTTCATGTTCAAACAAGGCAGGAGAAAGGCCAAGTCATAAATAATTTGGGAGTTTATTAGAATATAGGGTAATCAATAGTCTTAGTCTATATTAGTAGGTATTCTGGAATGGCTTGCTTTTTGATGCCCAATTCAGGGACAACATCTTGATCATATTCTTTTCTCTCCTTGAAAACCTCACAGGCCCTTCCTAACTACCTATCTAAGTTTATGTTCACCCTCTCATTTCAAAAAATCTGTTTTGTGTTAGACAACTACTCCTGTCCCCAGGGTGGGATTGGGGACTGCATTAGAGTATGTTTGAAGTAATCAGTGATACCCCATTGAAGAAAACTGATTTTCTGTTTCTAGCAGGTATCAATTGTAAATAACTTATTGTTTAGGGATGGAACTTGCCACTCCATTTGGTCTCTTTGTTCAAGGATTTTGTCTGGTTTGAATCTATGAAAGCCTTTTGCATGCTGTCGCATTCTCTGTGAGTTCACATATGCATCAGTACTATTGTCCAAATGATGCTGTTTCCCTGGAGTCATCCACGACTTCTTTCTCTTACATTATTTTGGCCTCCACTTCTTTAAGGGGATCTTAATAAAGACATCCTACTTATGGCTAAGTGCCCCAAGTCTCTCATTTTCTTTACATTGTCCAGTTGCAAAACTCTGTGGTTATTAATATATACCATAAAAAAACTTCTTTTATGAGAGTTGATGTATATACTGATTTAGAAGCACAAGATATGTCATTATGAGTACTTTTTTGCTGTGTTTCTTTAGTGAAATAATTGTAGTAGGTTTTTCACTTAGGACCATGACATAGCTAGAGTTTCAGGTTCTTGGTCACTTTAGCAGTACCTTGACTGTCTGGCTTCCTTTTCATGAAGTGCATCTTAAATTTATTAAAAGAAAGGTTGTTTGCTTCCAACAGCATTGTGCCACTGCTCCACTGATAAAGTCAGATGTTTCATGTTTCCTCTTTCATGTGGGTGTTAGCTTTTAAAATTTAGATATATGTGCTTGTTGCTAGAAAACAGAAGAGTTTATAGCAAACCGGTATGGGGGTGTGAAGCAGGATAATGTTTTAAAAATTAAGGAAGGAAATAGAATAGGGGAGGTAAAATGTGATGGGAAGGCGGGCTAAAGGAAAGTGTATGAGAAGAAATGGCTCACTAAAGGTCTTTTGGAAGAACTGGATGGGGGCCTACCGTTGTAAAAGATATCAAATTATGTGGCAGACAATGCTCCAACTTTATGTGATGCCACCAAGCAAAACCTCCACTGTCAGGAATGGGTTATATCTTATTGAATCCATATAAAAAGGGATTCCATACTGCCTCCCACAAAAAAAATCATAGCTTATTGCAAAGGTTTTTGTTTACTCTCTATAATCTGATGATGAAGCCCTATTGCTGGAGATATTTATTAAGCTTATTTATTTCACTAAAAATGAGAAATTGAACTCATGTCCAACTAGTAGTATCCATTTGAGTGACTAGCATTTATGGTACTTAAAAGTACTACATATACTACTGGAATAGAAAAGTACTCATCAATGACACTGAGCTACAAATGCTGAGACCTACAATCGCCTGCCTAAGTTCCCATTAATGGTGTCATTTTATACTTGTTTGTTATATTTTCACTTAGACCCATGCAATCATATAAGTGAAGACCAGAAGTTTTCATTTCTATATATCTACCGTACCATGTATGTTTATGTGAACCATTAATGGTGTTGTTTTATACTTGTTTATGTTATATTTTCACTTATACCCATGTAATCATATAAGTGAAGATCCAGAGTTTTCAATTCTATATGTCTACCATTGCATCTAGTATGATTTGTGGTAAACACAAATGAACAGAAGCCTTTGGTCCTTATGGTTAAACTTCTCAATGCCAGTTCTTACCTCATTATTTATGATTTACTTCTTTCTTTATTCTTTTTTTCTCAATTAAATGGCAATAGCAGACTATTCCTCCTACCATGCTAGAGTCTTATAAAAAATTGCTTAAATATTATGTGTTTTCTGCACAGTGGGCAAATTAGATTATATCCTCCTTGTTCCTTTGGCCAAAGAGGTAAGGTTTTCTTTGTCTTTTCCCTAATTCTTCTTCACTTTCCTTTGTTAATTACAATACTAACAGGTAGAAGTACAAGATGAACAAAGATCTTTCAGAAAATTAAATAATGGCCAACAATAGAAGTCCACCTTAATTTTATTTAACTTGAGTATTGGGCTGAAGCTGAGTCATGTAATTAGAAAAAGATTTAATAATTTGCTTTAATAAAGATATTATTTTAAAAATCAGCAAACAGCAAAATACCATGAATGAACTTATAATTCCGACAAGTCTTTGGGGCCTTCTGATTCTTGTATAGTTCATCACTTTTAGCTACTATTTTCCTCCTGATAAATAGCATTACATGATCTATTATATATATTATACAATATATTATGCAATAATAATGATAATATATATTTCAATACCTCTCCTTCAGTTCCCTCACCCTGTAGAAACATTTTGCAACTACTTCTGATTCAGCACAAATATATGCTTTCTTTGGAATTTTCTTTGAGCAGTTCATAGTTTCTATCTGGCTTTCAAATGAGTAATATCAAATATTTAATGTGTGTTCATCTTTATAGCTGAAAGACAGTATTGTGCTTGTCTTTTACTAAAAATTGCCTTTAAACAACATAAAGACCTTCCCAGCAGGATGACCAGTATGGTTTCCCTACCAGAGTCAGACACCTTTCATAGTACAAAATATTCACAGTGCTTTAAGCCCATCTATAAATTAGCTGTCAGAATTGAATTCAGAGAATTTTGAATATTAAGAACTAACTCAAGTTGACTAAATTTGTCTTATAATTTTATGTTTTACTATTGTTAGTACCTCTTACTGATTAGTATGTTATACACTCTCACTCACAACACTGTTAGGGAAGTTTGTTTTTGTAGACTAGCTATTCTCTGAGCTGTGTCCAAGGATTGGGTGGACGAATCTCTCTCTTATTCATGGCTCTAGAGAAAGCAGAGAGACTGACTATGGAGCTACTTCCAGGTTTTGTGGTATGAGAGACTGAGAAATCTCAATGTGAGTCTCTGTGTTTGTCTGTTTGCAGGTCATGTAACGCAAAATGTAATGGATGATTGAGACACTGTGTGAGTTTCTACCTAGTTGGCAGTTCAGGCTCTGTCTTTGACTGAAGTTTAGGACATATTCTCCACTTTTGTTTATGTCCGTGGTCTATAAGAAGGCAACCTTATCTTCAAATAGTATGAAAGTGAGTTAAATTTGATGATGATTATTCAGAGTATATTGATATTGATAATTTAGAAAATAAAATTTCCTTGCAGAACTTATTTTGGTTGAGTTAGAGTTGTAAATCCATAAATGTGAAATCATTTTAAAATTATCAACATATAAGGACATTGCTATTTCATATTTCATTTATAGAAGTTCTATTTTCAACAAATAAGTTTATGAATGCAGGCAGACTTTAAGACAAAAAATGATCAATATTTTGCAAATTACATCAGCCAATATTGTTAATTTCCTGTAACTATTGATTTTTTTCTGGTTTTTCAATGTGAGCTATAACTTCAGCTTCATTTTTATTCTTTGGGTATCTATTTCCCCAAAACTTTGAGAAAATTCATCTCAGATGAATTAGTATTACTTTTGTTTAACATTTAAGATTGTGAAATTGTGAATATGTGTTTTTAATCACTGTGTTTTCATTCATCCTGAATAATATTAATTCAATAAAAATGCTCTTCAGACTGTGACAGATTAAAATCATTTCAATACTTAATATTTAAAAATCAATGCAATATTTAAGTCATAGGTAGTACCAAACTATTCTATTCAGAAGATATTGCTAGATACATAGCAAATATTGAGGCATTGAAAACTAAATATAATTTTATGCTGCTTAGCCTATATTTTAAATTTTTAAGGAAAGATTAGATATTTCTGTCTGCTAACATTTTGGCACCTTTTGTCACTTTGTGAAGTTGCCTTCTTTGGGAAACCAGCTTATTCCTAGTATTCAGGTTTCTCAGTCTAAGCAGTTTAAGGAAGAAGTTCTCTTTCAGGCAAGCTTGTGCACCTGAAAAGTGGGGACAAAATCTGCAAGTGCTGTTAATGAAATCTGGCACGAAGTCCTTAGTTTGGCTTTTTTTAACGTCAAGAAGTAGTTTAAGCATCCAGCTGACATTCCTTTTGGAAGTTTTCAGCAAAGGAAAATTGAAAGTCCTGCATCGTAAATTAACTCATTTCTGAATGTGTATATGAGTATTATATATAAGATGTTATATATATATATATGTATATGTACACCTTTATGAGGAATTGTTACCAATAAAATAAAGGTTACATTGTGGTACAGGAAAAATGGAATCTGGATTTAATTTTAATTGAAAGCAAACATCACTGAAAACTAGCTGACCTGTAGCACAGCCTGTTGAACTGACTGTATCAGAGCTAGATCAAGTCAACCACTTGCATCCTCTTACACTTTGTAAGATAGTGATGGCAGAGTAACTTGCTCAGATGGCATCCATTTCCCACTTTCCCTAAATCCTACTCCATGCCAGTGAATGTATTTGGTACTTATTTTTAATTCAATTCCTGTATTTATATAGTTATATAAAATTGGAAGTCTTCTTTAAGCTGAGTGTAACACACTTTGGATTTTCTTACAAGACAAAGTCAAACTTTCTTGTGTTGGTTTTTCTGTATGCTTAAAAATTATAATTGTACCCTTTTCTAGACACACATTATACAAGCCTAATTACAATTTCTGTTTTGTATCTGTATTTAGCTGTTTCCAGGTGTTTTATCAACAAGCAACATGGCCTGTAAAAAAAATAATAATAATGAACTTAGGAAATTTATCATGGTAATTACTTCACGCAGCATTGGTGACATTGTTTCCAAGTGGTTAAGAAGCATCACCTTTAACAGATGAAGTGATTGAAACACCAACATGCATGCATGGAGAAGTTTTCAGCTCATATTCCAGTTGCCTTGTTCCCCTTATTTGAGCTGTTCAGCTTTGGCTGTCACAAGCCATGTCTGAACACTTTGACAGAAACCACCTTCAAAGGCTGGTAATATCAAGGACGTGTATGGACATTTTATTTGTGCTATGGGCTAAACAGTGATCTCAATTTTTTTTGCAATCTGTCTAAAACAAATATGTTTTTAAAGGTAAAAAAATTGAAATAATGAAAAATTTAAATCACATTGTTTTTTTGTTCCTTATTATTCTGCGTCTGTGTGGCTATGCATGTAGATGCCAGAGGATGACTTGCAGGAGTCGTTCTATGTTGGTCCTGGGGATTGAACTCAAGTTGTCAGGCGTGGCGCCAGGCACCTTCTCTCCCTGAGCCATTTCATGCCTGCTTTTGGAATCAAAGAATTTGTCGTACTTAGAACCTAAAATACCTTGTCTTAGAGATATAGAGATATTCAAACCATGATTTTAATTGTCTTGTACTTAAAAGGGAAGCAATATTTTCTCTAAATGAAAGCTTAATAAAAGTCCAATATGTGAGATAATTAAAAAAATTGAAATAAAAAGACATTGTAGCAACAAAAGAAGGGGGAGACAGAATATCCAAGCTGTAGATCTGTTGGTCAAACATTCAGAACACCAGAGGGATTTGTTTTAACATATTTATTTGTTTCTCTATTGCCATTTTTAAGTCTTTTTGTCTTTTCTGTTAAGAACAGCCAGAATATACTGGGGAGGGCACTCACCCTATATACACTGAACCTAATTATAGTGGGAAATAAAAACATCATGTGCTCAGCACTCCCTTGACTTTTAACTCCAGGCCTGGCATTTACTATATTTCTGAGCATTGTGTCTAGAACACAGACTAATATTTATTCACTTGTAAATTATACTCAGCCTTGAAAACAATACTTGAAAAGGGCTGATTGACTACTGTGTCCTATCTGATTATGGCGCAGTCCTCTGTTGCATGCTGGGACAGAGTTGGAGAGATATAGCAAAATCATGTTCCCTTTACCATGAAATACGTAAAGGGGCATTTGACTTGGAATATTACTAGGTCTCAAACAAGAGAGCTAATAACACTGATTGTGCAATGTTTAGTGCATGACAAGTTCTATTTCATGAGCATTGTCAATATTGCATCGCTAATGCTAGCTACAGTCTTGTGAGAAGATTGACTCTGTTTTACAGATGGAGATATGTAGACACAGAGGACTAATTAAATATCCTGGGTCCCATTTACCAATGGTGGGAAATAGATTTTCTAGAAAACTAGATGCTTTGAGGTTGCCTAGGTGTACTTGGTGAAGTTCACAGTGAAAAAAAGCATCTGCCTCATTCCTCCTCCACAAACACACACTAAGATTTGAAAACTAAAGTCTTACTCAAATAGTTTTGCACAATGAAGAGTCTACTATACCTAAGATTAACGAGCCTTTGAGTCCAGCCCCTAAGCATTCTTAGGGTGCAGAGAGGATGCTACAGCCAGCAAAAGGTTCAGGATCTGAGGGATGAATTTCTCATTCTGTGATTTTCCACAACAGTTTTTTATTGTTCTGCTTCTATTCTAATTCTCTGGTCCTCCTTCTAATTCCTCTTAGCTTCTTCTTCTAGCTTCTTCTTTCCCTAACCTAAAATCTCTTTTCTTCCAGGAGCCTTGAAGTACTAAAGAAAATACAAGAGTCATCTCTCATTTGTCCAAAACACATTCCTAGTGTAAATGATAAGGAGTTGAGCCATTGCCATGGCAACATAAGGGTTTCATGGTTTCAGGAGTAAAACTGTAACCAGACAAAGGGGAGGCACAGTGTCCAATGACAAACTTTGAAACACAGGGTTTTTTTTTTTTTGTTAGCGGACTGGCAAATGAAGAATTGGCATGTTTTTCTTAGGGATATTCGTGTAGTAACCTTTGTTGGACATCTGTGACTCTGAACTTGAGCATAGCTGTAAAGTTATTCTATTTACGAAAAGACTTTAGACTACTTTGAACATGTCTGAGATAAAAATGAGATAATTGTGTCAGTGTGTGTTATACTGAGAAGATATTGTTATTTTTTGGTGTTAGTCTGAGTAAAAAGGAGAAAAGCAGGCTTTTAGGTGCTTATAGTTCTCATGGGGCAAATAGATCTAGTTATGAAGCATGCCCTAATATATATTCTATATATCAAAATTATACAGCGAAATGAAAAGTTATCCACCTGATCATCCACAGATATATGTTTCCCTAAGACTGAGATGTAATCATGGGATTACATGTACACATTACATGAAAATGCATGATATTGGGGAAATATCATAGCTGTTATGGCACAAGTGAAATTACAAATAAAAACAATGGTTTTCAGAATCAGTGGTGTGTAAGACTTGCTGATGGAGTAACCCATCAGGGACTACTTTCTCTGGTGGACTGAAATCTGAATGATCAATTGCTATAAACTGTAATTGCATCATGGCGTGCAATAGTTTGTGACAATCACTCTTGTCATAAGATGTTCTGGGATTTGAATAGTACAGTAGAAAATGGACAACCTAAATGATCAAAGTATGCAGGGTAACTGAGATCCACAGTTCTGATATTTTAAGAGTCATCTCTGATGTCTCTGTCTCATGCCTGGCTCTTGTTTCAGTGCAGAGTCCAGGGCCAGCCATATCTCAGACCTGAGTCTTGTTTCAATGCAGAGTCCAGGATCAGCCACAATCTGATCACTGAGTCTTGTTTCAATGCAGAGGCTAGGTCAAGCCACAACAACATGATTTAGTATGCTCTCATTAGCAACCTCTCAATGGCTCTGAACTGAGAATTTGAGTTTGTCAGGTGAACAGTGCACCCTCTCCCACCATCTTGAATGAAGGAACCAATTCCCAGTTGTTGAGTATGAAAAACCATGGGGCCTGCAATTTTCATTTACACTATTTACTATCTACAATAGATTGTTTAGTTAAAACTGTTAATTGTACAGTTTCCAAATAGAAAAGAAGGAAATTTTCTTAGGAAAATTATGATTATGAGGCATATCAGGTGGTGGGGAGATCACACAGTCTCTCCAATGTTTTCTATGATAAAAGCATGTTTTCTATGATAAAAAAATACCTTTATTGTGTACTTCATCCTTAGTATTGAAATTGGGGTTGTATTTGCAAGTAAAGATGAATCCTATCTCAGGCTAAAAATATCTAATTAAATAATAAAGACACAGCCACAATTAGGAAACCAGAAGAAATTCTTCTTTAACATGTTATGAAGTAAAAGTCATTCCTGTATCACATTTCTGACTTGTTGAAGGAATATTAATAGATGGTAGTTTCCTCTATAGGGAGCAGAACTCATAAGCCCCTTCATTATGCCTCCCTTTCAAAGTATCAGGAAAGTCCTTACTTAAGGTTAGGATGCTACTGAGAGGTTTTATTTTTTTTTATTTCTTGTCCTGCACAGCCCTAGAAAAGATGTGTATTTTCAAACCCTTATATTTCTGTGTTTTAGAGTATTGTGCTGAGTCTCTTAAGTACAATTATATTATGAAATTGATTGATGGTGGCAGGGATGTGGTGTCTGTTCAGGTTATTTGCTTTTGAAAATGTGAGCATCCCCAGACTCTTAATTTTGAGGTACTCCATGACTAATTTATACCAGGCAATTTGTGTGTGGAGAAAAGTGTGACTGAAAATTTACTTTAACAGAGACACCAAAATTAAATCAGTGGCATGAAGTGTCTTATTAAACGAAGCCTCACAATAAAAATAAATAATAAGAAAAAGTTGGCAAGCAGAGTGTAGCTAATAGAAGTCACCTAATCTCCTAGACTTCTTACTGAGATTAATCCCTTCCTACATGCTAGAAGTTAATTATATACCATCCTAATCAGTCAGTAAGTAGGACTGTTGTTCCTTTTGGAGAAAAGAAAAGTTTAGGAAGAGATGCCAGTATGGAAAGCGAGCTCCAAGATGAGGTAGATTAAGGTATCCGTGCAACAACATCCTCACCCTGCAAATCTTGTTAGTGTTTAGCATTTGGCTGCCATCTTACATTTTATAGAACCTTCTTCATTTTCTTCACTGCTTCAAGGCCCTATCATTTCAGTTTCATTGTAGCACAACTTTCAAACTGAAGTGAGCAATATGTAAAATATTATTTTCACTTTACATCAAATGAATCTTCAGCACTTGAAGGGCTCTAGGGCAAAGAAAATAAAATCTGACAGGAGAAAACCTCACTATTCCAGATATAATGAGTTTGTTTTACATTAACTGGTATATTTTTTTCCTTGGACTGTTTTCACTTGGGTTCCTTACATATCCCAGTTAGTAAAGGAATTGACCAGAACTAAGACCAGCCCTAGAGCAATAGATAAAATTCTGCTGTGCTCCTCAGATGCTGTCTGACCACTGATTACTGCGTGAGGGGAGTTTGTTTTCTTTATAGACTTTTCGGTGGGCTCTCATCACTAGAGAAATACCTTCTCTCCCTCCTTTTTTGCTTCTTTCATGAAAACTTCAGGGTTGCATTGAGGAAAGCATGGGCTTTCTTTGTAACTTTAGAACTTAGCTTTTTCTGTTGTTTTAAACTGTGAAATAAAATCAGGCCTTTCGTGTAATTAAAATGAGGACATCATAGCAATGGATAACACCAATATGATAGATGTGGAAATTTTCTTCAGGCAAAAGTCTACTTAAATCATGACAGATAAATGTAAACTGAAAGCTGGCCTTCCCATGTGGGAATATGCAAATGTGTTAGTTTTATACATTGGGGAATGCTTAGGTTAAATAGGCTGTTTCTGTGCCTCATAAGGGAACACAATTCAATCTTTGTAAAATGATACTAATGAAGGGACAATTTATACATATTTTGTATGTTTACAGGGAGAAAAGAGAGAATTGCCAAAAAATAAGAAATTTTTTACCAACCTCCAACACAGGATGTTGTTCTGGACTGAACAAGCAATGGACAACCCAACACAGAAGAGACAAATGGGGGGGCAGAGAGGCAAAGAAAGTACTGTAGGATCATGGGTTATCAGTGGAGAAAAATCAGTACTTATGAAGTAGATGTACAGGGTAGAATGGACTCTAGATAGACACCAACAGTTTATATAAGGAGAAAGCTTAGAAATAACACTATTTGTATACTTTATGATTGAAAAAAACACTTACTCTGATGGTTCACTCTATTGAGAAGCTCAGTTTACTATTATTAAAAAGTGGTGAGTCAAGACAGTAAATGTTCTGTGCCAGGGATCCCTCCCATACTCTGAAGCTGGGGGGCCACAGTGAACTGCAGGGTCATAATCACAGGAAGGAGGGACCCAGGGACCTGGGTTTAAATGCAAGAAGAGATATCCAAGGAGAGCACAAGAAGGTATTTTAGCTGCATCAGTGTTCCTGTGATTGTGTTTTACTCACATGGAAAATTCCATTCCTTTGTCTACTGCCTGAAAAAATCAGGTGCCTATGTGGCTCTAGCCCTAAATTTATATCTCTTTTATTCAATGAATAGCCCTAATCCTCTATCTCTTCTCTTCAATAAAATTGAATTTGAAATTTATGTCCTGGCTATGCTGAAGCATGCATAGGCAGCCCATACATGACAGTTTTGTTGAACTTTTCCAAATTGGGTTTTACGGTATAAGTAAATGAGGACTACTGACCAGTTCTCTCTTCCTCCAGAGGGCACCAGATCTCATTACAGATGGTTGTGAGACACCATGTGGTTGCTTGGAATTGAACTCAGGGCTTCTGGAAGAGCAGGCAGTCTTCTTAACTGCTGAGCCATCTCTCTATCCTTTTCTTAGAACATTCTCTATCCTTAGTGTATCCTGCAACAATTATTTGTGCTTAAATTCTGTATTTGGAAAATTTCTCCCCAAAAAGAAATGATCTTCTTTCTTAATGTGAATATAAATTCCTTTCAGGAATCATGAAAGAATATGCAGTACGGATTAAAAAAAAATACTTTCAATTGTGACTTGGCATGGTTAGAAATCACTTAGACAAACGATATCAATTTTTTCTCTTCATTTGAAGTTGGTCTTGGGCATGCTGTTCTCACCAATGTAATGGTAACTGCCTGTGCCCTATGACATCTCTCCTGCACGAGCATTGCTTCATGTCCTGCCTTGTCTTGCAGTTCCTCAGATGGTTCAAAAAAGGAAGCTTCATTGGTCTCAGCCCTAAATTAAGTGATGGAGAAAAGTGAGATCTGGACAGGCAAGAGAGGCTAATGGGGAGTGGTAGTTCAAACTATATTACATACACTCTGAAGAAATCCTGGGGAAATATGTTATTTTGTACATATGGTAATCCAATTGACCATTACATCAGGCATAAATGCTTTCTAATGGAGCAGGTTTGGGTTGTTTATGCTTGCTTGTTTGTTTTGCTTCAAAACAAGTTGAATTTTTGACTCTTTATCTTTGAAATCATCTGCATATAAGAAATATTTTAATTTTTAAACATTTCACCAAAAACATCTGCGTACAATGGAATGCTTTGTATCCAACTTACTTTTAGAAAATGCAGCCTTATCAGTTAATGCAATAGTACAATCGAAGCAACAGAGAACAGAGGCAATCGTCAGAAGAGACTAATAAGGACAATGCACAGATGTGAGCAGGGCAGCTGTATTTTAGGGTGTGTGTATAGAAGGAAGAAGGGAGGAAGCTAGAGGAATTGTGCTTGCCTTTTGTATAAAATTTTGGATAGAGATCTGCCCTGAAAATATAAATGTGTAAGTAAAGCTGGGTCAGATTATCAAGTGAGCAGAGTTCATAAAATCCCGGTATCAAAGGATAGAGGAGATCTTGAAAGGTCACTCGGTTCACTCCCCTCCTTTCAAGTAGGATCATACCAAAACCATCCTGGAAAAATGAGAGAGTGTTCTATTTTTAAAGCTGTCTGTAGAGATTTGCTATGGCCAGAGTTGATCTTCGGCAGGTGGTAAAGATCTGTGTTCTAAAATCTCTACCTTTAACACATTCAGAACAGAGTGTACCTCTTATAACCTGAAGAGTCAGTTTGCTTGCAGTAACAAATCATCTGGTGTCTGTAAAGAGCAACAAATGGCTCATTCACAGTATGGAAGCCAGAAGTATGAAATCAAGAGGAAAGTGGAACCCTGTCTCTCCCAAAAGCCCTAAGATATGTCCTTATATGCTCTGACTACCTTTTGCTGATTCTTGCAAACCTTGGCTTCTTTGGCTTGTAAGCATTTCACGCCAGTCTCTTCCATCATTCCTGCAAAGCCTTCTGCCATTTGTAAAGCTCCTTGTTTGTCATCTTCCCTTTTTATGTGCTCTGAAGCCACTGGGCTTGAGGCAAACCTAATCAACTGTGACCTCATCTTACCTTGTTAAAACTAAAGATGTTATCAGGACACAGGCACCTCATGGTATGTCATTTTTGTACCAATACATGTTGGAAGCTGTGTATAGCAAAACAATGCAGATACACTAAAGCAGACTGTGGGAGTTTCGGGAGGATAAAAAGTCTATAAAAGTGAAGGGAAGGTTTTAAAAAAGAGTACACGAAACTATCAAGTAAACAGTAGAATTTAACCAATAGAATTAATTGGCCACAGAGATTTTACATAGAAGGGAAGCTGTAAAGAGAATAGGTAGACTTGGATTTACAAAGGTAATCTAAGACCTGTATATGGAAATTTTAGATTACAAATTCACTTTAAGCACCATACTAAAGGTGTTGGAAAGGCTCGGGAAGAATGAGGGGCCCCTAGAGACTTTACCCAAATGGCTCACAAAGTGATATCAGTAACAGAGTAAAAGGAACGGTGAAGATGCAGACTGGCTTGGCAGGCCCATTATCACTCTTCATGGTTAGTGACATGGATTTTGCTGCATGAAAAGCACTGTGCTCAGTACTGCGGAGTCAAATATCCCAGAAGGTATCCCACAGTGGAGAGCCCCTGCGCAGCCTCTTCTCACTAATGCCTCCTTCTGCTCCTGGGCCCTCCAGAGCACTGCCATCACCCCCGTGTATAAGATCTGTCTCTTCGGCTGCTATCCACCTAACCTGAGTTTCATTAAGAAAAAAATTTAAAAAAGTATATTCTTAACCTTCCCTTTTGGAAAAAAAAATCCCCGTATTCAGCAAAAGATATGTAAGGTTGCCCTGTTAGCTCAGCCTTGCAGAAAATGCTCCTGTCTGTTGGCATGAGCTTTGTTCCTTCACCTCAGGCAGGTGGTAAAGGCAGCTTGCAAAAGAGAATGAAGGAGAATGCCAAATTAGGTTAAGCACCAAAATAGGGAAATGACCTGGCTTGCCCTGTTGGGAAGAGATTGGACTGCTGAAGTATATCCAAGTTCATCTCTTTAAAGCTCTGTTTAAGTGTAGCTCTTGGGACAACGAAAGGAGGAAGAATGGTTGACTATGACACCCTTCCAACTTTCCGTTAATGGGCTCTTCTGTAATGTTCCAGCGATGAATACCCCAGGAAGTAATTATTTTACATACTGGATTTATTCCAGCCAGACATAATTTCTCTAACCTGCAGTTTCCAATGAAAGACTCTGAATATTCTTCATTCTGTGGTCAACTGCAGGTAAAAAAAAAGATCCAGTTGAGATGGGGATTTTTAACAGAAGCACACAGATGATGCAAGCTCTCAGAATTATAAATTTGACTGTGTGGTTTTTTCGGACGGACTGGAGAGGCACCTGACCAAATGTGTAAATCAGCCAATCACGTAGAGTTATTATACTTAAACTATCTCAATGCAAAGTGGTTCTGTCTACAAACAAATTCACGGATGAGTCCTCTAATACATGGTTGCATTTCTAAGAACCATATCATTTTAGAGGTATATGATGGTTCTCCGCACTTGGGCCCTAAAAGATAATATGACATCCAGAGATGATCTATGGTGGAAGCTATCTTCCTTTAATTAAAATGTCTTTTCTATGGCCTACATATACACAGATCCTGTCTTTTCAGGGATAGTCATGTTTTCTGATCAGTCTTCTCTTAATATCTCCTCTGGCCACTCCAGCCCAAAACCAACCTTATCGAGTATGAAAGTCTACAGTCACATTGACCACCAGAATATGTGTCTCTTGAGGCAAATTTTGTCCCAAACTTAAAGTTTTGTAAATGAGGCTCTGGTGTCATAGGAGCCAATAATCTTCAGATAAAAGGAATTTGACAAAAATAAAATTCCAGACATTAGGATGAAAAGATTGAGTGTCTCTCTCCTGGATTATGAGGTTGAAAAGAGCAAGATATATGCCCACATGTTTTTGATCCTCTTATAAGAGTTGGAACAAGATTTATCTAGACGTCTAAAAGTACTCATGCTGGGTGGGGAAAGAAGGCTGCCTACTTCACAGGAATTAAAAATAATTAATAAAGAGTCCATGATTCTCTATTGCAGTCCTGGCATCTTCCCTGACACCTACCCTGGGGAATATAGAAACATTTCATTGTCTGTTGGGATTGGGAAAGTATTTCTATTTCTCTTTCATATTACATCAAATGAGAGAGCCGACTATTCTGTGAAGGTGAAGGACATTTCTTGATAATTCACACAACTAATATTAATAATAAAATATCCCTACCTGCTTCTTGTTGGTACCTTGTAACAAGAGGGACTGAGTCCAGAGGGCCAGACAGACATTCCTTCCTCTCCTTGATCTGATAAAGAGAATGAATTGATTTCTAAGTTTACTGTAACTTTTTGGATTGTTTTGGATTGAGAGAGAGAGAGAGAGAGAGAGAGAGAGAGAGAGAGAGAGAGAGAATGAGAGTCATATAGCCCAAGCTCTCTACCTTTGACTCACTGATTTTTTTTAACTAAATTTGTGTGCACGTAGAAGGAGATTTCCATTATCTTAGACTCACCTTATTATCAAAACATGAAAACCTTCCAATTTCAAAGTTTTGCAGTGTTGTCAAGGATAACCTAAAAGACTGGAAAATGGTTTGAACTCAAGCTAAACCAACTTTCATTTGGCCCTTTCATTGTCCTAGTCATTTGTCTTTGACTCAATCACTTCAGTACTTTGTGCTCTTGTTTCTTCATCCATAAGACTAAAGCCGAGAGTTTTAAACCTCGAAGTAAAAGGTTTTCAAATATACATGGTGATTATGAATTCTTTTCCAAGTATGCCAGAGCATACCATCAACATCAACACTTAAAAGACCAACAGGTATTCTAACATTCAGTTATAAAGTTCACTAATGGCACTAACAAAATTGTACTATGACCTTGGGAGGAGCTATATTCACAGCATTGTGATAACTAAATATTTTGAACAAATCTTTATATACCTACTTGATGTATGTGACATGCTTGTAAAGGTTTATTGATTATTTTAGCATTTTTTGCTTTACTTTAAAAAATACACCAGTAGTTACATGAATTTCTACTCTAATCATGTAGCTCATTAAAATGTAAACATCTTGTGTTTAAGTGATTTCAATGTCTCATTTTGAATAGATACACCAGGTTGGTTTTAAGTATAATCCTCTGGACTTAAGCTGGAAAAATGTTTATTAATACGTGTGTGTTTATTCATTTTTGTATTCTTTCCATTGTTTTTAGACAGTATTTTGTGAGTATCTTTGTCCTTCCTAGGATGAATGATGCCTATGGTTTCCTATATTTTCTCACCTGGAAACCTGTAGGGAGATTTAAAGTATATATAGTGCTCTCTTGGAAAAAGACAAAGTTAAGCACACATTATTAAGTTCTTCTCGTCAGCATCTAAAAATTATCTAAAGATCTTTGCATTAAAATATCTTCTCTTTTTTCTGATTATTTAAATTTTCATTTCCAGTTTTGTTTGATTCTGAATTGGAGGTGTGCTTTGGTTTACATTTACAAATTCTAAAAATTTAACTAATCAGACACTCAATAACAATACTGCTCTTTTACACTTTTAATTGCAAAAAAATATCCAAACACTGAGGTTGCATGTTGGCTTTCTCAGCTCAAACAAAAAAGTCAATTTCCCTTCAACTGGGTGTTTCCAATTCCATCCCTTTCTTGAATACTGCCTTCTCTTGCCTCTTGAGGACATGGAGAAATTCCCAGGATTCCTGAATTATACTTCAATTAGAGGTTTTACACAATCTTTCTTCAAAGCTGTTCAGAAGATATCTGTGGGTTACCCAACATCAAAGTGTGCTTGAGATTATTTGACATCATTAAACAGAGCAATCTAAGAGACAAAGACACTGCTTATATCAGAAACTTTAAAGCATCCTTCATCATTCCCCTTGCCATTCTGTTTCTTCTCAGCTTAGTAAAACTGTCACTTTTTACCCAAATGCATATCCAAGGACTATGCTCTTAACTGCATGGTGTTTGTGTGTGTGTGTGTGTGTGCGCGCGCGCGCACGTGCACGCCTGTGCGTGTAGGGGAAATATAGAGTCACAACTTGACTTAATCAGTTTCTTCTGCCTTAGAATACTTTGACACATATGACTTAGGTATAAAGATGAAGTATATGAATTCTTCCTTAAACAAATACAAGAGCATATTTGAAAAGTTATACTATGAGACACAGCTGTCACAAGATCTGACAAATTTCCATAGCCAAGGATATGACCCAGCAAACCCAAAGACAGCCTCTTACTTTTGTCATATTGCCACATTTATCTCTCTTTCATTCTGGGGCATTTGTCAACCTGCCTCTCTCCATGGTAGCTCTTCCTATTTTAATACTCTTACTCTTATCCACAAACTGAATTTACATTTCTAGAGGTTATAAATTTCAAATTTTGCTGAGAGACATTACTCCAAGAATAGTGGATCCCAATAAACTTCCACAGACAAGTCTTTCAGGAGAAAAAGCAGGTCCTTCCTTTATGGGTTAGCACAGAGAAGAATCCACAAAAATAAGAATACATAAGATAAGGTCTTCTGTGGTACTGTGCTGTCTTTCCTCATTGGTTGGAGAGTACTGGTGGAGAACTGAGGGAGTCATCAATGTCTCTTTGTTCAGACTAACTCTGTGTAGAGCTCATGGTAGTGTGACTTCGTTGTGATGACTTATAAGACACAGGTAGGGCTTATCAATCAAGCATATACACATATATAAGCCTGTGTCCTTGTTACTTGTACTTACCTTAATTAGTGAACTTTCCAAAACTATATAACAGCAAAATATTATAATGATAACTTTCTTCATATTCTAAAATGTCAGGCACATAATTTATTTTCCAAACATGGATTCTTTTATAGAACAAGTTTTAGGAGTGATTAGGCCGTGACAAACATAAGGCATACACAGGGTCTATGTCAGGTTCTGAGAGATGGCTGTCCACCCTAGGCTCAAAGGCTATGTTAAAGTGCACCCCTTAAGTGTGCCTGTTAATGCAAAGACACAGCTGTCCCCTTAGGTAGAATGGGAGTTAGCTTCTTCTGTGGTCATACTTCAAATTAATAACAGTTTCATAAAGTTTTTATACTCACAGAAAAAATGAAACCATAAATCAAGGTACTTAAAGACATACACATCAGTAGATACACCCAATAGTCAGCTTAAAATGTGGTATCTCAGCTGTAGGTCTCAGATGCACTCTGATGATAGCCTTAGTTTTTGGATTGTTAGAAGCTATGAGTCTGTTTATATCTTCTGAAAGAATTTTACCTGATTGCTACAAAAATGTTTGGTCAGACACAAGATTGGACAGTGAGTGGCTATTAAGGCAACTAAGGAAAAACCAGGATAATTTGGCTCCTGACAAGTAACATCTTAGCTCTCCAGTAAATAACAAAAATTCTAATCCATGAATCATCCTTGGGGACTATTAAGCACAGCTGTGTGTGTATGTGTGTGTGTGTGTGTGTGTGTGTGTGTGTTTCTGATAACTTCAGTTCACATTCTACAATGCCCCAGGACCAGTGTCTTATTAAAAGTGTATTATAACAGATATGCAAGCAGATAAAGGTGTTTTCCCTGAAATATTCATTGATCATTTTCTCCAAGGGTGATTTCAGGTAAGTGGAATTAATGATGTAGATACCTATTCTAAGCACTTCGCTGGGACTGTGATGGTAAAGGATTCTGAGAGCACGACTTCCCTGAGGCAAACAGAAAGAACTGGAGTAATTCACTCTTATATAGTGGCTTATCAGTTAGAGAAACCATAGCCTTTTACTGCAATGGCCTCACATCTCAAATCATTGTTTGGCAAGCAAGTGTGCTAACAGTGTGATCCAAGGAAGAATTATGTGAGATGGATATTCTTTGGGTTGCTAAAGCTTCCTGCCTCTTTAAAATACAACAATTTTGGTCCTTAATTTCTACCTCTTCAATGCATATTTGCTATTCCCTTGTCTTTAATTGAACACATAGTAAATACCTGTAGGTACCAATAATCATTCATGGATTTTACATGCATCTCTGTGAATTATTATATATTGAAACATGGATAAATTCTCAAATGCTAAGTGACATGAGTATTTTATAGACTGAGTATTTCACTATAGTACCTATGGCTATACATGATGCTTCCTTTGGACCCTTTCTGACAGTTATCTAATAAATGAATGCTTTTCTAACATTCCCATTATAAATGGAAAAAAAAGTTCTGATTCAAATGTACCATCTAATTTCTTTTATTGGAAATGTTATCTTCAAATGCATATATTCAGAATAATTGGAAGGAAGTTATCTATGAGAGATAATCAGAGTGAGTTACCTGGCATGAGGTTAGATCTTTCTAAGAAGAATTAAGGCTTCTAGTAACTGTTCTATTGGTCAATGCACGCAATAACCTTACCATGCTGTGGTGGTAAGTCAGAAAACACTCCTCAAGGCACCATGCTGTCCCACTTCTCATTCCTGAGATTCTCTAGCCCAAGGAATTTCCCAAAAGGTTTCCCAGCCCCAGTTATCTTGTTATAACAACAAAATGATAAAGATAAAAATATACCCTGAATATTAGTACGTTCACTCCAGAAAGGAATAAAACATGAAACCTCTGTAATACTGCAGTAATCTTATCTTGGGCAGAAAAGAGAAATTCTGATATGCTAGGATATATTTTACCAAGGGAAATTTGTAGAGAAAGAATTTAGAGTGGGACCTGAAATATCAATTCAGATATTGACAAATATCTGTGGAAGAGTTGGATGGGTGGCGTCTTTGCTGCAGCCCAATAGATCTCCTAGCCAAAAAGAAGATTAAAATCGGTGAGAAGGAATAATTCAAAGACAGAAAGGACTGTACTGCAAAGATGAGGCAGGTTGTGACATAATCAAATTCAAAGATTGCATTTCCAAAGTCTAAAGGAGCCAGAAGGCAGCAGAGATTTTTAACAGAAAGAAAAAAAAAAAGAAACTTAAGGTGGGACTTGAAGAGATAGATAAAGTTCTAACTCAGACAAGTAGAAAGCCAAAATTTTTCTGGCAGGAAAAAATAAAGCCGCATTACCACATGAGAAAGGAAAATAGACAAATTGTCATGATGAAGGATGTATCAAGTTTATCTTGGCTTGAATTTGGTACATGGGAGTTTTAGGTCAGAGAAATCTAGGTTCTTTCTCGGAAAAAAAATCTAAAAGATATATTTTGATTCATTAAAGAAAAACAATGGAAATTTTAAAGAGAAAAAAACAAGCAAGAAAGTAAGCTTTTTTAAAAAAAAACTCTGAGGTATTCATTCGTTCATTTAATTTTTAATAAGGATCTGTGTTTTGCTGCCATAGTTTAGGTAACTAGATACCAGGGGCCTTGCTAACCTGGTGGGCTGATGGGCGGGACAGAACAGTCTCCTATTGGAAGCCAAGTGCTTGGCTAAAAAGCAAGGCAGGAGTTTTATTTCCCACTAAAGCTTTTTTGTGAGTTCTGAAAGTGGGACAGAGTTTTTGTCTGGAAATTTCAGCAGATGAAGCCACTGTTTCAACCCTGCTAATGAGGCTGCAGCTCTCACACTGTGAACAACCCTGGCCAACTGTGCTGCTTCTGGGCCATCTCATCTGTCCTCCTGCTGGGTACCGAGGACTGGGTCTTTTGTCCAGTCCACTCTCTTCCCTGGCTTCATGCCTTGGCCTCCAAAAACCCCACACCACTTTGAGATGTCCTCTTTACCATCTTCAGTCTCAGCTTCCAGAACCCCAAGCCACAAACCATTCTAGGTTGGCAGGGACCTTTGTGCAGATGGGGACATTGAGAAATCAAAGTGAATACAGATGGGACCACAAGATGGAGCCTCCCTGATCTGGACTAAATAATAAATTAAAAATATTATCTGAGTTGGTTTTACAAAAAATTCAATTCAGAAACTATGTTGAAATGCAAAGATTTTTACTGGTGTTTTACAAAATTTTAAATTAATTTTTGAAATGTAATTACATAATGTCTCCTCTTTCTTTCTCCCTCTAACCCTTTCCATACACCTCTCTTGCTATCTCTCTCAAATTCATGATATATCACAAAGAAAAGGAGATCATGAATTCCTAAATACAATCTGCTCTTTACAAAGAATTTGCTTGTCTTACTAATCCAACCCTAGACAATAAACTATAAGCAATTAAGTAATATAGAGGGAGGGAGAAATAGACTTCTCCAGGGAAGATTCCCCTCAGTTGGTTATTCAACACCAGGTAGTCAGCTCTAAAATCACCCAGACAAGTATTGTCATATGGATGTTCACTAGTCTTAATTCCTGAGGGTCAAATGCTAGTGCATTAAATAACAAGACTGTGCTGTCTACTCTTATGCCAAGTTTACACAAGCTCTTGTCATCTGAGAGGAGGGAAGCTGTTAAGAAAATGCCTTCATAAGATCTGTCTCTGGGCAAGCCTCTAAGGCATTTTCTTAAACAGTAATTGAAGGTGGAGGGCCCAGATCATTGAGTGTGGTGCAATACTGGGCTAGTGGTCCTGGGTCCTATAAGAAAGAAGGTTGATCAAGATATGATCAAGCTTACTGCTAGTAAGCAGTACCCCTCCATGATGTCTGCATCAGCTCCTGACTCCAGGTTAATGCCCAGGTTAAGTTCTTGCCTGGCTTCCCTCAACAGACTGTAATGTGTTAGCCAAATAATCCCTTCCTTTCCCAAGCTGTTTTTGGTCATGGTGTTTATCACAACAATGGTAACCTTAACTAAGACAAGAAGCATACACTATTGCTCAGTTATTGCTAAGACAAGAAGCATACACTATTGCTCAGTTATTGCTAAGACAAGAAGCATACACTATTGCTCAGTTGTTGAGTGTTATTCATACTCTTCTGACAGACTATAGTTTGTTCTCAGTCTTTAGTCAAGTGAAAACTACTTTTATTTTACTTGCTTTGGTGATGATTTTATTTATTTCTTCTCATCCTGTGCCCTACCCACTCAAAATTTAATGGAAATATTCTGAGAAAATAATATACCAAGCTCTGAAGCAATAAATGGGCTATAAGAGTTGAAATCAGTGAAGTCTGGATGCTCCAGTACTCCTATTCAACATTATCTCTAAAGGTATGTACCATTACTTCAGATCAGGAAGCTCTCATTTCTCTAAAGGCAAATTTAGCCTTCAGTTTGAATTCATAGTTTAAGCAAGTTTGTTAGTATCTCTGAACTGTAACTACACACATTTATCAAACAGAGACTATTACTGACTTGCAGTTCACACCTAATCAGTGCTGCGTTTGAATGAGAATGAAAACAGAAATAGTCTTGATGTCTTCTGAGGTTCTCTTTAATTTTCAATATTCTATTATAACTTTTACAGATTTGCTGTGGGACAATGGTCTGTACCCTGTCACTTGTATTTTAAATAAATGCAGATTGGCCAGTAGCCAGGCAGGAAGTAGAGGTGGGGCAATGAGAATTATGGGAAGAGGAGTCAGTCCACAGTTGTCTCCCACACACAAAGGAAGCCAAAGAGCAAGCAAGATGTGACTGCCTCGCCAAAAAGGTACCAAGCCAAGTGGCTAACACAGACAAGTATTATGGGCTAAAATAAGTTATAGGAGTTAATAAGAAGCCTGAGCTACTAGGCCAATCAGTTTATACTTAATGTAGACCTCTGTGTGTTTTCTTTGGGACTGAATGACTACAGGACCAGAAAACTAAGTCAGCACAGATTGAATATTGTTTTAAATATTTGTTTTAGTTGTTGAGAATTCTGGTTTCACTTAAAATTCCTAGTCCAGGAAATATGTATTGCTATAGTAGTAAGACACAATTTCTTTATTGATTTTATTGAGCTGTAAATTTTTCTCTGCTTCCTTCCCTTCCTCTCCCCTCCCCTTCATCTCCCCTCCCCTTCAACCCTCTCCCCCTGGTCCCAAAGCTTCCAATTTACTAAGGAGGTCTTTTTCTATTTCCCATGTAGATTAGATCCATGTATGTCTCTCTTGGGGTCCTCACTGTTGTCTAGGTTCTCTGGGGTTGTGAATTGTATGCTGGTTTTCTTTTATTTATGTCTAAAAGCCACCTAGGAGTGAAAACATAATATTTGTCTTTCTGGGTCTGGGTTACTTCGCTCAATATGTTTTCTAGATCCACCCATTTGCCTGCAAATTTCAAGATGTCATGACAATTTATGCTGGAGAGGATGTGGGGTAAAGGGAACACTCCTGCATTGCTGGTTGGAGTGTAAACTGGTAGAGCTGCTTTGGATATCAGTATGGCAATTTCTCAGAAAATTAGGAAACAAGACCCAGCAATACTACTTTTGGGTATATACCCAAAGGATATTCATTTGTACCACAAGGATGTATGCTCAACAGTGCTCATAGCAGCATTGTTTGGCATAGCCAGAACCTAGAAACAACCTAAATGCCCCTTAACTAAAGAATGGAAAGGAAAATATGGTGCATTTAAACAATGGAATATGACACAACAGAAAAAATGGTTTAAAAGTGTAAACTATCTAGTCAGGTACTGCAGGTGAGATTTGACAAAATCACTGATCCCACTAGATGTGATGACTTTCTCAGTAGGAGCCAAAAGGCTAAACAAGTTTACAAGATACACTCAAACATACTTGATATTGTCTTTGCCTCTGGATAAATTATTGCTCCCTCTGGCCCATATTAAATCTAAAGTGCAATTCAAACTCTTTGTCTGAGCTTTCTGAATTCCAAAATCATTTGATGCTCCTTGGTATGACTTCCTAATCCTCACTCCCCACTTCCTTCTCATTCAATTTCTCTTCCCGACCACTTAGATGCCCCATTCACACTTCAGACTTGAGACTCTTACCTTCTATTCCTCCTTCACTTCCTCTTCTTGTAAAATGGACAAGAAGAGATACTTCAAGATAAAATTTCTGCTCTGCTGTATCTTCACAGAGCATCACAGGTAAACACAGAGTAAGCAATCATCACAGTAGAAGGGCTGTTCATATCAGCCTGACTATTCAATGTACTTCCATTATTTTTCCCTCAAGTAAATATTGCCTTGAGTTTTGAGAGAAAATACTGTATTGGGTTTCAATATCCCCAATAAATTTTACAAAGATTATATATTATCAAAAAGTAATAAATAATATGTCAAAATTCACCCCCACTCAAAATATTTCTATGAAGTTATATCACACTGATGTGCTTCAAAACACAGTATCCATACCCTGTAACTCTGCCTGTTGAGTATTTAATTTAGGGTGTGGTTACATTTGGTTCTAAAATGATCCCAGTAGTTTGTTGTGAATGAGTTGAGTTACTAAATAGATTTTATCTCTGGTGACAGAAAACAAGTACCACTGAAATTTGTAATAATACATATCTCAAACTTCAGAGTAATGGGTCCAATTAACAATAACCACACATGTTTGACTGGAGCACAAATAAAAACCAAACAAACACAGCTACTGTGAAGTTTTCAAAGGTATCTTGGCTAAGTGTGTAGGATTTAATTCATTTAAAATTCACCTTGAGTTTTCCTGAAAGAGGGATATATTATTGAAATCAATATCATATATTGATAAGAATTTCTGACATAGTATCAGAATATTAAAAAGAAACTTTTGAAATGTTTTTCTTTACATTCTTTTTCAAAATATTGTTAATAGACTGTAAAATCACAAGAACAGTTTTTTCAATTTCTGTAAAACTCATGACCAAAGTCATCTCATTGACTATGTCCAGTGTTTTCAAGGTGCATCAGAAATATAAGAGAAAGAGATATTTGCAAAGTTCATCCATAATTAAACTTCACACAATATGTCACATTTGAGCTGGCGAAGCTTCTCAACAAGAGCATGTGGGGCCTGGTGAAGGGTTCTATTTACTGAGACTGCCATCTCAGGTTGTAGTCATTTGTCTCCTGTTTATCTCTGAGTTACATACAAATTATTTCTTTTTATGACTTCATGGCATGCTGTGAAACCATTCCTCCAGAAAGAGAATGTGACTTCCTAAATTCAGTTTGTGACTCCACTGTAACATGCAATAAAAAAGAAAAGAAATATCAAAGATGTTCTTATGGGAATCTTTTGCTCTCAGAGTAGCATTCATCCTCCTGAGTATGCATGTGGTTACTGGAGTATCACCTCTTTCCGGATGAGGTCTCCTTTCTTCATATTTTTACCCAAAATCTTAACTTCATCTTTTCCAAGTGGAGTTTAATGTCACCTGGGTAACAACTTCAAATTATAAAGTATGCTCAATACAAATAATTGCAATAGTGTGAAAACCAACAGATATTATAACTATAAGCATTCTTAAGGTCTCTATACCGAACAAAAACAGTGGTTATTCAGATGTCTTCCTACTTCACTGTGTTCACTGTGACTTATCCTGGTCCTGCTAGTCATTCTGCATATAGAGAAGAAGTATAATTTTGGATCGCAGCACATCTCTGCCCAACTTCTACACTTGTAGTGGATGGAATTGTTGCCCAATGTCACATGGTAGAGTTGATTTATCTCCTGACATCAGACATCATTGGTTTTCTGAAATGCTTATTCTTTTCCTAATTTAAAGAATTTTATACAAAGATGTTGGATAATGCCTCAGGGAATCATTTTATATTAGCCTAAGATTATATGTATATCTATATATACATTTAATTATATATAATTTTTTGTATTTTATATGTTAATATAATATAATATATTGCTATATAAATACTGTATAACCTAATAGGCTTATATATATATATATATATGTATATGTGTATAAAAGAATTTTATGCACTTGGGCTGCCAATGCTTTCTAAAAGAATCATAAACTAACAAAAAAAAAACAGTAAAAGGCATGAGAAACCTCCTTTCCAATGATTGAACATGGTAATTCAAGCAACTCCCAAAGCAAATAAACTATTGCTATTGACCTTGGTTGCCCCTCAGAGGTTGAATATAAACCCTTATTGCTGAAGACATTATATACTTAAGACATTGGACTCAAATTATTTGGGTTGAATCTTACATAAAAACTTTCTTCCTGAGGTCTTGATTCCATGGTAACAGAAAGTACTATGTAATCTGCCAAGGGAGTGAAGTGATTAATAGTCCTACACAGCTGCTGTATCTATGGACCACAACAATGACCACCATGGCAAGACATGCGTAGAAATGCAACAAGTGGCACCCAGATGTTAGTGTGAACCAACAACCGTTTAACTAGAGTTGATGCCTACTCAACAGGAGGGAAATCATGCCTGGCACTAGAAACCTAGTCAAACTGCTCTATCTCACAAAGTCTTGAATCAAATAAGAGAATCTACTACTACTATTATTCTAAACCAGCATAATTCCTGACTATACGTTAAATATTATTCTGATAGCTACAGGTAAACATACCACTACTAATCAAAGTAGCATGACTTAAAGCAAATGAATACCATCAAAGAAAACCACAACTGAATATAATGTAGGCATTAATGGATTTGGGGGAATATAGCAATATGGAAACATCCTGCAGCTCTGGCCAGGGAACATCACTGAAATCAGAGTGGTACTGTTGTTATGGCAAGAGTAAGGGTTGGAAGTTTGCTGTGAAAATGTACCCCCTAGCAATGGCTAAATGAACAAGAACAAAACTGTAAATATCAATGGGTATGTTAACATGGAAGAAGAAAAACTTTATGGATCCCTTAGACAAGGAACTTCGGACAATTAATGACTGCTGAGAAAGAGGAAATTAGCATTTTCCAGGAACGATCCCTATTATCGATTGTTTAAGGCAAGAAAGGTTGACCCTGTAACTAACTGTGTACTCAGAAACATTAAAAGCAAACTCAGCAGGTTTTGAGTGTGTGTGTGTGTGTGTGTGTGTGTGTAACATTCATAATCAAAGAAGAAGAAGATGTTCATTTGAAAGGGGGGCATGGGAGCTGGATGGAGGGCATTTGTCTGAGTCTGCATGGTAAATAAAAGGGGAAAGTAATGTAATTCTTTAAATTAAAATGTGTGAAAATACATAAATTGTTTTATCATCCCGAGCAAGAGATTTTCATAATACTCATGAGTCTTCTTGTGACATTTCTCTCTGGAATCTGAATCCTGATACTTTATCTTTGATATTCATATATTGGAATACAGCCTCAGCTTAAGTGAACACAAATATTTACTATTTTAAGACATAACTTTATCTTTACCATGCCAAGCAATAACTACCTTAGGGCTAGGTACAAAATAACATTTTTTTTAAATTGTTTTATCTCTAAACCACAGTGTTCTTTAAATAGATAAACTTTAAATTTTTAAACTTTAAAATTCTTAACATTTGAATAAAATCATCAGAAAAAATATTGTGATTATCCCACTAATTTTTTTCTGTGTGGGAACTGCAAATAAACTTGTATTGATTTTGCCTAAATGCACAGGGCACTTTCTATTTCCCAATTATAAGCTAATTATAAGCTAAGCCCCCATCTGTACTAATCTTGATCATCTACCCTACAATGTGACAGCACAAATTCTCAAATCACAGTGACTTAAAGCAACACAGTCCTTTTTTCGACTTACTATGCATGCTCCTTATGAAGAGCTAAGTCGTTCTTCTGGAAGCTTATTCCCCTCTTCGAGTAGCCCCACATGGAGAAGAGACTTTGATACATTCCTATACTAACTGTATTATGAATGAATGAGAGATTTGTGGAAAGTCTGATGTATTATTAAGTGACCTGGCCTTCTCAATTGCAGTCAATTCATGTTTCCACTGAACCATAAGGCCAGAAGTCCAGCCCTGCCATGTGTTCAGAAAGAAGAGATACATGCAGTTGGAACATAGCCTAATGATTACTGAAACATCTGCTGCTACAAAACGGAGAAGATACATAATCATTTAAAATCCAAATGCAGATGAAGAAATTATGTCTCCAAATGTGCTAATGATGGGAGACAAATTTTTAAGCACCTCGAAATACTAGACACTTAATTTCTAGTGTCTCTATTCCGTTACAATAGACATGAAGCAAACATTTACATAAATAAGGGGCCTGCCAAACACGAATCACTTTTCTCTCATTTGGGGGAAAGTGTAATGCAGAAGAAAACGGTGTGAAGACTTGGCTCAGTTTGGTCATGGACAATCCCATATTGGATCTGGCAACAAAATGTTTGTGAGAATTTATCTATAAATAAAATATGAGAGTAAAAGCTTTTTTAATGGTAAAATTGTGCAGTAAACAGTGCTTAGAGAATTCTCAGTGCTTGTAGTTAGTAGACGTTTAAACACTTAATGGAAAATCATCATTAGCCTCCTTGATCAGACTTCTACAGATGTTAAGTATCAGGGTCAACCTTGCTTTTCTTCGTAATTCTAATCCTCATTATCATAACTGAGCAGGAACGAAGGACATTTTCGGTTATGTAAATCAGCAACACAGACTACTTCTGTCCTTTGGAGATAGCAATCCATAAGAAGACTAGTACTGAAAAATCATGGAGTCTTTCATCATGAAAGAGCTCCTTACCAAACCATTCCTCCTCCTTCCTCCCAAATCTTTGCATCAAAACCACCTGTCTTCTGCAGAAGAACATGGAATCATTTCTTTCGAAAGTGTGAGAGCCAAATATTGTTGTCTTGCAGTTACATGCTACGTTGTTGGACATGTTGAGGCAGCCTACTGCTAAATGAGAATATTTTATCAAGTGGGGGTGAAATAATAGATATCCTTAGACAAAATCCATGCAAATATGTGTGTGCCATTCCTTTTCTCATACCATCTACAATATTTTCTTTTTTAAAAAATGGTTGTTGAATCTAATCATAAAGGGAGAATCCTAAGGGATTTTAAAAATTGAGGTGGAGAGATATCACAGTCTGTAAGGAGCTTGCTATGCAAGCACAACGTTCTGAATATAAGCTCTATAATGCATATAAAAACTGTTTTGTGTGTAGTGTGGCTCCTACTTATAACTCTTGCATGGGAATGCAGAAACAAGATGTTCTGTGGTGTTTGTTTAGCAGCAATCCTAATGTAATCTGTGAACTACAAATCCAGTTAGAGGTTCTGTCTCTATAAACCAAGGTAAAGAATGAATTAGGGAGTTACTCAAAGATGGTTTCAGACCTTAATACACACACACACACACACACACACACACACACACATGCACGCATACACGCAAGCATACAAGCATGTACAAACCCAGAGGATAAAAAAGAAAAGAAAATATAAAGTTTATCTTCCCATTATATAGCAATTATTATTAAATGACAGTTGATAGAATTTATCAACATCTAGATGTAACTGTCATCTAGAGACACTTTTAAGATAATGGATAATACAGAAAGACACATATGGTGCTAAATCTACCCTCCAGATAAATAGCTGATAACCTAATATTCCCAAGAATAGTTAGTTACTTCCTACAATTCAAAATTCAAATTTATCTTACTTTATCAAATAAAATATTGAGAAGAGATTTTTCACCTGAAACAGAGATGTAAATAGCTGATAACTTCATGAAGCTGGTGATCATTGCAATGTCATCAGAGAAAATTAAAATGAAAATCACAATAGAAATACCAAGGCACCAACATAAAAGAGAGAATTATTAATTGTTATTTAGATAGAGCACCCTGAACGTGTAATGGTAAAAGTGAGCTTGGGGACTGAGGAAAACCTGGACTGTATGTGGTTATGTGGGAACTCCTTGGAATGAGGATAATACTCTAATTTTTAGAAAGAGGCTTGTATTACAAGGATTTCATATATGAATCAAAATCAAGTTAGTGCACATTTATGATTTCTTTACAATGTGAATTTCAACTCCAAAGGAATAATCTATTCATATATAGAATAAAAATTAATCATTTTATGCTGAGGTATTGAGAACAATGTCTTCAACATTGGAGCAGGTAGTTCAAAATGGATATTCTCTAAATAGAAAAAAAAGGCAAGGTGGGGGCTTGGAAACACAAATAACTAATAACTGAACAGGTTTGCCTCAACAACATCTTTGTAATTTTTATTTTGAGAATTCAAAAACAAGAACTATATATGATATATTTATTTATCTTTCATATTATATAACCTGCTGAATCCATTCAGTATTCTTCACATGTATGTAAGATTAGGGCTGGTCACTTGGATTTGGATAATCTATCTTGTCTCTAGAGATGACTGGTTATCTCTTTTCAACAATCAGTTATTTATAGTGCTTTTTCTGTGGGTGACAGATCTAATAATAAAATTCCCTCCATCTGCTTTGGGATTTCAAATGGTATTGTTACTATGAATGTCTTTTTTAACCATCATTAGTGTTGTGATTTCATATGTCCAGCTTCTATGTCTTATCTAGAGGATGCTCATAGCAGAAACCTTGATCTTCTGGTTATTACATTCTTTCTGTTCCCTGTTTGGTGATGTTCTCTGAACCTTGGATGTGGTAGCTGTGTCATAAGTTTGCCAGTTGGTGTTCAGTATTCCACCCCACCCAACAGCCTGTTTCTCTCTGTATTTTGTATGTATCTATAAACGTTAGTAAGCTTTTCCTCATTGTGTTTCCATACTACACCTCAAATTGGCCTTAATTTTTATCTATCTTTCTCCTTATTTCATCCCTCATTTCCCTTATCTCTCTCCTTTTTCATTTATCTCCCTGCCTCAGTAACACACACACACACACACACACACACAACATCCGTCAATAGCTATCTATTCCATTTCTCTTTTCTAGGGAAATCTATCTACACTGCCTCTCTGTTGTTTTAACAAAATCTCAAACATTTGATTTTACCAATAAAGACTCAAGAACCAGATGCTGGGGTGAAAGCCTGCTAGCTCAGAAAGTCAGAAAAAGTACCCAACTGGCCTTACTTCTCAGCCATTGTCCCTGTAACCTCCTTCTCTTAAGCTCCAAGTCCCTCCCTTCTACTTCCTGTGTATCCTCCTGATGCCCTCTTACTCTCTCTATTTTTTTTCTTAATAATCGCATGTGTTCACTTCATGTCAACTGGTTACTTTCTCTGCCTCTTGACTTTATTTACTCTTGCTTACAGTATTCAATGACAAAGCTCTAGGATTGTCCTTCGCCAGCTCAGAGCTTGGATTACAATTGTTCACAACATCATCCAGCTCTTTGTCTCTCATATGGGTACTGGGAATCAAAATCAGGACCTTGTTCTTATAAGCTAAACATTTTAGAAATTGTGCACATTTTCTTTCCTTCTGATAACTACTGCTATTTTAAGAAGAGCTTTTATCTGTAGAGTATGAATCAAAAAGCATGAGTGTTCTCTGTCCCCACACCCATCCCTAGGCTGTGTTGTTTGCCTGAAAGGAAGCCTAAGTTAGGAACTGTCTGAGATGGAAAAGGTTGCCCAATGCAGCTGCGTTAGTGAAGAACTCTGTTAAGAAAGAGACTTTGTATAAGTTTTTCTTAGCAATGTAAAATTTAAATGCATTATATAATGTAACTTATTACAGAGTCAAAGCTACACTTTAAAAACCTAATGGATACTTACAATAAAACAGTATCTACCAGGATTTAAAGAGTAATATATTCAATTTTTATTATAATACATTTTCTCCCAAAACAGGAGAAAAAATATTTCTATGAGGAATTTTATTGAACCATAGTATTATATTATTATCTTGTCTGCTCATACATGGGGTTCTTTATTCACTGTTAGGAGGAAACTAATTGAGTTGTCAAGACGTTGAAGGATGGAGTAAAGAATCACCTTGTATTATCCAGTAAAATCAGTTGGGTCATTCAATGAGCACTGCCTTCTCTCTCCCATACACAAATGAGACGGGGGACTGGGTAGTGATCATGACACACTTAATACTTAAATTATAGCAAGAATTACTAGTTTTGATGTTCGTTGATTTTTCTTTCCCAGTATTTCTTTAGGTGTATTGATTAGAAAATAGCTGATATAACCTTAAATTTAAAAAACAAGTATGAGAGAAAGAATGTCATATTATCATCTTAAAAAGACAAAAGAAATGATAATTTAATTCAGTACACAGAGTCATTAACTTCATACAAATTCAATTAAAATTTTAACTGAATGATATTATTATCCAGAATATGCATTAGTATATTTTGACTGATAGCTATTAAAACTATATTCTTAGAGTACTTACAAGTTGCTAAATTTTGAAACAGAATGGAAGGCATTCTGGCAGGATTTTCAACAACATAGCCTGGTTAGAGGTGTTCCCAAGCCTTCATTTTCATGCTCAGCAGTAAAGTTGCTCAACTTCTGCCCATGTTCCCATTGTGAAATAATCAGTAAATTAATAGGTGATATCTTCTCTTGGTCACTAAGAAGCTGCTAGCTAAAATAATCTACAATAATCCCATGTTAATTTTTCAAAAGAACAGCACTGGAGAGATGTTTGCCCAAGCACCTGACTCCATGATAAGTATCCTAAAATAATATTTCAAAGGAGGAAATATTTGCTTTGGTTCATGGTTTCAGAGATTACAGTTTATGGCTTTCTGCTTGCTTTATCCCGGGCTTCTGATGAAGCAGAACAGCTCCAATGAAGGGGATGGTGGAGCAGAGCTCTCTCTGTCTTCTAGCAATGAGGAAGCAGGGAGAAAAAGAGGAACAGACACCATTGGGGCTGATTTCCTCTATCTAGACAACTTCTCCTAATTTTAACCATCTCTCAATAAAATTTCTTGGTTTTGGCTCCACTAAGTACTAATCTGTTGGTTTTGGTGAGAGCACTCAGGACCTAGTAACTTCCCCACAGCTGCCAAACTAAACCGAACCCTATGAGTAACTTTCTGATGATCACTTACATTCCAAAAGTAGCAGGAGAAGTGTTTCTTCATATTCACTAAGAGAAATTAATTTTCTCCAAAGTTTCCATCTAAGATTCTTCCATGTCATGACCCCACTAGGCACACATGCTATAGTTGAAATGAGGGCTGGGAAAACAACTTCTGTTACAATGACGAAACATTGTGACAAAGGCAGTTTAGAGAAGAAAGAGTTCATTTTGGCCTCCAGTTCCAGATGGATAGGTACAGCATACAGGGGATCATATCAACAAGGGTCAGGCATGGTGGCAGGAGCAGGAAACTAGAGGAGGAACAGGAAATAGGGCAAATCCATACTATCAAAACATGACCAGAGATATGTACTTCCTTCTTCAAGGTCATACTTAACCTCCCCAAACAGCATGACCGCATGGAAGCCAACTATTTAAATATCTAAGCAAAAGGAGACAAGGTATTCAAAGCAACATAACAAACATCTGACATTTTCATTCTCCATCTCAGAGGATAGAATTTGAGTACAAGACAGTTGGAATGATTTCTACAACTGTGGCTCATGATTTGAAGAGGGTAATTCATAAAAACAAAAATGAATTTAAAGCTCCATGGCCTGCCTGACTTTTATTCAACAGAGAAGACTACCTACTCGTCCTAGAGGGATATATTTAGACATTTCTATTACTATTTTTTATGAGTACTTTCAAGGCTTTCCCTTTATTCTCCCCAGAAAGCACAGGAGGTAGGAGGTTCTGTGTGGTTACCAGACTGAAGACGGTAACTATAAGAAATACATACTAAAAGAAGGCAAATGGTCACCTCTGTCAGGACTACCAGTCTCTGAATTTATACAAGATCAAGGTCAGGAAGAATATACATCTTATATGTTTGGCAAAATAAAACAGAACTTAGGAATTTTCTTTCTTTGAGTAGAGATACCAGCACTTAGTATCTGACAACATTTAAGCATTCAACCTTTCCTTAAAAAAAAAAAAAGTTGACTATATGGGTGCACATGCGNGGGAGGGAGGGAGGGAGGGAAGCAGACAGACTCTTGGATACATAAACTAAGAAACTAAGAAAACAAAACATACTATTCCCTTGATGACAACTTGGTGAATATTTCTTTCCTTTAGCAAAATTCTGACGAACTGACATTTGAGGTTCATGCAAAGAAATCCCCCAAAGAATGGATTTATTATTTGTGTCATTATTAATATTACTCCAGGCTCTGAGAAAGATGCCTTCAAAAGACTCCACTGCCCTTTGTTGTGTACAACTGTGTAATTTTGATTAGCAAACTGTGCATCTCCTTTAAGTTTCCTTCTGAGTTTTTGGAGGTAAAATAACTATAATAAAATCTATTAACTGCTTGTTCCTGCAGGCGGAAGGTGCTGAATCCCAGCTTCCATCTGCAGCCATTGATTCTGAAGTGATGGGCAGCAGCTCCCCACCTCCTAAGTAGGTTATGACAAGCTAGCTTCAGGCTGTAAGAGCCAGTAGAGTGCAAAGGAGAAAAGAGTGGCCTCCAAACTTGTCTTAAGCCTCAAGAAAAAAAAGAAAGGGAGGGCGGTCTCTGCTAGTAACCACAGAGTATGCTCTGAATTCAGCAGTGAAGCCTCTGTAATTCTCCCTCACACCTTGGGGGGACAAGGCAAAGAACTATCTCTAACAGATAGTAATAAAACCATTATTCATCTAATCACTAGCAAACACATGTAAACCAAAAGAATTGGTTTCTTTGTAGACATACAAAGGGGAAAAAAATCCACCACCTCACATTCATCCCTTATGCATACATTGCAAAGAATTCCTATCAAGTCCACACACAATGGTTAAGACCCTGAATGCCTTGATAAGGAGACTCAACCCAGTTGTTTATCTTTTTCAGATGAAATCACTACTGTTGCCTTCATGATCGACCCAAATACAGCAAGCTGAAACTCATTTCACATTGGACTCTAGCTTCTATTTCCTCTTTGATTTTGTATATGACTACACACTCTATATATCAACTGCATATTACTACTAATTTATTAATTTCTTTTAATATTTATATTTCCTTGCATGTGTGTGTGTGCATGCATGTGTGTGCATGTGATGGAACAAACTGAAATGATTGCATATCTTTGTTTCTGTCTAATACACACACACACAACACATATACATATACATAATATCACTTCTATCCAGAAGTATATGAAATGTTTCGCGTTGGAATGGAAGAATGTTGTACAATTTTTTCTTCAGATGCAATGTTGATAAAGGAGATAGCCTTCTGACATTGAATCAGTGCAGTTCAGCATGAAAGAACATTCTCACATCAGGTGTGTGGACTAACCCATGAACATAGCCAATACAGGTATTAGCCTGACAAAGACACAAGGATAAAAGAAGAGAGTGATGGTTCATTTTTGTGTGAGTGAGTGTTTTAAGTTTCCTTCTATGTGACTTTTGCCAAGTTCTAACCACAAGAGAGACACGACAGTAAATACTACCCACTGATATTCACTGCTTTCACCATGCATTTGCCACCTTGCCATTTTCTAAATCAAGTGCTTTAGAATATTGCTTCATTACTTATCACAGGGTTTCTTTGGAACCGGTGTTTTCATTACTCCCTTATCACAGTTGGCTCCACTTGCCATCTTGACATGAGCCAAAAGTCACCTGGGGAGGGGGAAACTTAGTTAAAGAATGTCCCATCACATTGATCTTTGATTATGTCCGTGAGGCATTTCTGTAATTGCCAATTAAGGCAGGAAGGCTTAGCCCAATGTGGGCAGTGCCATCCACTAGAAAATGGGCCTAAGCTTTATAAGAAAGGTAGCTGAGCAAGCAAGGGGGGAACAAACTGCTGGGATGACCCATTAAGGCCCGTTTACAGTGTTAAAACACTTTTCTGTTCCAAAGCCCCAAACTCTTTCTAACATTTCTCTAAGCGCTGTCATGTGTTCTCCAGAAATAGGCCTGCTTCCAGTACCATCTTCTGTCTTGGTTACTTTTTTATTGCTGTACAAACCATTGTGACCAAGATGGCTTACAAAATAGAGCATTTAATTAGGCATATGGTTTCAGAGGCTTAAGGACCATGAGGACAGAGGGTAGGCAAGGTAGCAGAAATAGCTGGCAGCTCCCACACAATAGATGGAAAGACCCATGGGCATGGTACAAGTCTTTCGGACCTCAACATGGATCACTAATGACACACCTCCTTCAAAAGAAAATAATAAGAATTCCTAATCCTTATCCATCAGTTCCACAAACTGGGGACTGCATATTTAAAACATAAACCTATGGGGGTCATTCTCATTGAATCATCAGAAACTATTCCTCCAAATGTTGCTTTTTATCATGGTGTTCAAAAGCAAAACGCAATCTAGCACACTCACACTCCCTATTTCAAAATAAGAAATTGAAGCTGCATAAGACAATGCCACCATCCAAAAGAGCACTCCTAGCAACAGGCAGTCTATTGTGCCTGGTTTTGTTTAGTTCCTGTGAACTAATTCTGCCCTAAGATCTGAGGAAATGTAATCAGCTAGGAAGTGCAGGAGAAAGCAGGAATGGGTGGAGCTAATGGGTACCTGAAGGGACAGTCTTAGCAGATTTGTGAAAGTGGAGATCACTGGGGTTGAATGGTAGTTTCTATCACAAACTATTCTTAATGCCAGTGAACTTTTCCATAGGCTAGTCCAGGAAGCTGGAGATGTGAAGTGTAGGTACTAACTCTTCTCAGTTATAAATTAAAAGTTTCTTAACACTGCTTTCATTGTATCCTATAAATTTGGATATGTTGTGTGGTTATTTTCATTGAATTTATGAAGTCTTTAATTTCTTCCTTTATTTCTTTCTTGATCCATTGGTGGTGCAATTTAGCACTGTTTAATTTCCATGTGTTTGTGGGCTTTCTGGAATTGGTGTAGCTGTTGAATTCCAGTTGAAGCCATGGTAATCTGATAAGATACCTGAGGTTATTCCATTTTTTTATCTGTTGAGGTTTACTTTGTACTTAGTATGTGATCAATTTTTGAGAAGGTTCCATGAGGTGCTGAGATAAAAGTATATTCTTTTATATTTGGAAGGAATGTTCTATAAATATCTTTTAATTCAATTTGAATCATAAAACTGTTGACTCCCTTATTTATCTACTAAATTTCTCTCTGGCAGACCTGTCCAGTAGTGAAAGCGGGGTGTTGAAGTCTCCCAGTATTAGTGTGTGGGGTTTAATCAGTGCTTTAAGCTTTAGTAGTGTTTCTTTTACACATGAGGGTGCCCTTGTATTTTGGAGCAAAGATGTTCAGAATTTGGACTATCACAAACCCCACATCAGACACAGGACTGATCTCAAAAATATACAAAGAACTCAAGAAATTGAGTTCTCCACACACCTCCACTCATACTGTATATTACACTTTGATGGCAGTCGTGCCCAGGGGAGCTTATGTGGATTCACTCATTCATTGAGTCTGAATTAACAAGGTCCTTAATCTAAATTTATATCAAAAACTAAAATATGGGAAAATAATGTTGACCACTTAAGAAGGAAATAAGATAGATGCTACTCAAAGACAGTGAGTGGCTCTTTGCTGCTAATTGGAGGCAAGACTGCGAAGCAACGGTAAGGATTATTTCTAAGATAAATTTCACTTCATTTAATTTTGCTTAAGGGCAAGCTCTTGAATAGTTACCCTAGAAAAAAATAAGCAACAGAGACTAAGATTTAAAAGGCGGTGACAGAGAGCCTAATATGCAGGAAATGTTACAGATGTGGGCAGCCTCTTAGGTAAGTTAGCTGCACAGAGGTGTGGTCGAGCTGAACATTCAGAGTCAGGTTGTTCTGTGCCTAAACCCCTTCTATGGTCCTCTGTCCTTCAATGCAATCACAAGTTGTTTTTTAATTTATTTATTTTAGTTATGAACCCCTACCCTGAGTTGGGATAGAAAGAAGGGACAAATAATAATTATAAGCAACGGTGAGAAATGGGACGCATAGAAGAAGGAACAAAAAGTCAAGCAAGTTCCTTGCTGTGTTTACGATTAGTAATTGGCTTCTAATGCATTCAGAAGAGCCTCTGATGAAAGCGGTCCCGTGCAAGCACCCTATGATCATGACAGAATAAATCAACCACTGAGGGCACCCAAGAGCTCAAGCCATCCTTCTAGCTCCCGAAGCATCGTATCAAAACAGCAACAGAGAAATATAAGGACACACTCACTGACTTCTGAAGCACACATGATGCTGAAGTCAGAACTTAATGAGATTTCTCTGCTTAACAAATGTTTTCTAGCCCTGATATATTTACTGGCTATGGATTTCTCCAGGGACTTTGATCATGTGGTAGAGCAATCAATTCAAATATCCCTCTGAACAATCCGCTGGAAATAAAAAAAATACCACTTATATGAAAAGTGATACCTTAGTGCACAAAATAGGAAAGGGAAAACAGAATCTAAAATAACAAATTTGAAAATTTTTCAATACCTTGAAAGAGAGAGAAGAGACAGAGAGAGGAAAGAAAGAAACAAAGAAAGAAAGGAGAGAGAGAGAGAGAGAGAGAGAGAGAGAGAGAGAATGAACTTAGGAGTGCTGATGCTTGCTTGTAGTTCTAATACTCCTGACACAGAGGCGAGACGGTCATGAATTTGAGATCAGTCTAGGCAATAAAACAAGCTGATGAGTTCAGGTTGCACAGAGAGACTTAGGTTGCATAGGCTGCACAGAGAGACCTTGTCTCAAACAAGAAAAGAAGAAGCAAAGAAAAAAAAACAGAAACAGCAAAAACAGCAACAACAAACTGGGGTGAAGAAAAACTTCCCACTGGAAGAGAGGAGTGGAATAAAACTGCCACTGAGTGCTCAGCTGATGTGAATGTGTGATTCCGATAGAGACAATTCAGTGCTGTGAGGATGGGGTGTGAGCCAAGGCCTGAGGATCACAAGCACAGAAAAGAGAAAGACAGGAGCTGGGCTTGAGGGCAAATACCCAGCCATGATCTCATCCCATTCTGCCCTGAAGGAGGAACAGCCAGAGTCAAGGCCAATTTAGACTGGTTGAAGAAATCCTGTCTCAACCTGTTATGACAAAGGGGCTAGGAAAGCCAATAAAGGGCTAAGAAAGGATAATGGCAGAGTTTATTATCAAAATATATCTTGTATATTGTATATTATGCCAAGAAAATTTGAAATGTGGGTATTTAAAAATCAAAGCAGAGGCAGAAAATAAAATAAAAAGTAAGATACAGTGTGAATGTGATATTTAGATTATGGAAATTAAGTTTAAATCCTATGGTTCATCAAGACTCCATGGGTCACTGGGCCAGGCTGAACATTGAAAGGATGGATGTACTAAAACCTATCCATGAGTAAAGAATATAGCAATTTAGCATGAATCCCCTTTTAGTGTTGTGCAATTAAACATGAGTGTTAGAGTTGGCTAATTGCACCTTTTCATAGAAGATAAGTATTTCTTGTTTTAAAGTACATCCTTCACACGAAATTATTGTGAATGGTAGATTTTCATTGCAATTATTAGAAATTTAGCAATAATTTCCAAATTCCCTAGTGTCTACTAACAAAGGAAAACATGAATGAAGTACAGATACTGCAGTGAAAGTGCCCTTCAGCCAAACGACTGCCTTTGTCATAGGAAGAATGCCCCATAGCCTTTAGCTGCCCCTGTGAAGTGCTCAGCTTTTCACGGAGACTTTGTATCAATACATCAAAATTGAAGCCATTGTGCTGAATCCAAGAGACAACAAAAGTAAGAGAGGCAAAATAAAAGTAATTTGGATGAAGAACTTTTCAACTGTCCTTTCTACTTGGATAGTTTGAGAATTTCCTCGACAGGCCAGTGAATTCTGTCTCTCAATGGTATGTGAATTCCCTCTGTATGCTGTAAATATGATTGGTTAATAAAGAAACTGCTTTGGGCCTATAGCAGAACTATAGGGGATCAGAGCTAGGTGGGGAAAACTAAACTGAATGCTGGGAGAAAGTAGGTGGAATCAGAGAGAAACCATGTAGCCCCACCAGAGACAGATGCCTGGAATTGTACCGAATAAGCGACAGCCACTTGCTGATATACAGATTAATATAAATGGGTTAAATTAAGATGTAAGACCTAGCCAATGAGAAGCTAGATCTAATGGGCAAAGCAATGTTTTCAATAAGATAGTTTCTGTGTGATTATTCCGTCATTAAGCAGCAGGGAACAACTAAGCGGCCCTCCTTCTACATCTCAAGGGAATTGCTATCTAATATATGTCTTTGTATCTGGGGACAACATGACTGAGAGGCTGAAGAACTGGACTGTGTACACCTAAGACCTCTAGGGCATGAAAGAGAGAGAGAGAGAGAGAGAGAGAGAGAGAGAGATTGAAATGTAGGTGCTGAGGAGATGGCTAAGTAGATAGTGTTTGCTGCATAAGCGTGGAGACCAGAGTTACACCAAAAGTAGACATGTAAAAGCCAGGCACAGCAGTGCAGGCCTGTGATATTAGTGACAAGAAGGTGGCAATAAGCAGATCTCCTTGGCTGACTGGCCAGCAGTCCTACCTAAATCAGCTAGCACCAGGTTGAGTGAGAAACCCCGTCTTAAAGAATGAGGTAGAGTGCAAGGGAGAAACCAGGTGAGGTGGACCTAATGTGTCCACACACATCTATACGAATAAACACACACACACACACACACACATGAAAACAAATAAATGTTAAGTAGAATATGCCATTACTAGATAACGGAGAAAAGGGCTGTTAAAAACTATTAAAATAAGCATGTTATGAAGGCCATTTGCAAACATAACCTAAAATATGTAAACGCAAAAGCCCTTGCAAGATGTAGGCATTTTTAAATTCTATTTTTGCTTGCTGGATGTTATCAGTTGGGAGCACTTTAAGATCTAAACCAAAATCAGCTCAGAAGTTTCAAAAATACTGGGCTCTTGTTAATTTTGTTTATTTACTTTCCATTTCTTATCTTAAATTGTTTTGTTCTAATAGCATTAAAGAAATCAAAATTGGACATTGTGATTGAAAACTAGTCTCCTGCCTGGAAAATAAGCGAGGCTAGTTCGCCTTGATGCTGATTTTCAGCGACCCTGGGAGGTCATTATCTGCTTGAAGCATTCAGTTATGTCCATGTTAGCACAAGCTATTTTGATCTTCAGGTTTAAGGGAAATTATTTATCAGAAAGTCAGTGCTAACTGGCTCTCAACAGACCACTGACAGAGGATCAAACACCCATACACTTCAGAATCAAGCACTAAGCTTTACACAAAGCTGGCTTTTTGGCTGCCTTCTGAATTTAATTAAATGGAGACAATAAAGATTTGTGACCAATGACAGACCTTTCCCCTTTGGCAAAGCCTGTTGACAGGATGAATTTGTATAACTCTGTCCCTTAACCACATACTTCCAACTTTAATCTTTATTTTCAGTTTTCTGCTGTGGCCATCTTCCTGGCTTTGCATACTTATGTTTAAATATGTTGTGTTTATTTTTATTTTGTTTTTCTATAGTTAGATTCATATATTTCTACTTCCGCGATGCCACTGTGCACTATAGAAGGAAGAATATCTGGAGCTTGCTGTTTAAACCAGGTTTATGTATATTTGTAAGCTTATGAGCTAGTAGGTTTTCATGAAGCTTTTCAGATGTTCTCACTGTTACTTATACCTCTCACCTACCCCTGTTCTACCCAACCCCTCATCCTCTCTTTCTACTTAAACCTGCTACCTATTATTCCTCCTTCTCCTTCATATCACCCTGAAATTATTTCCAAGTCTAAATACACACAGATGCCCTATGATTTACAGGTCACAGAAACACCTTCCACCAGCTTTGGCGTTTTTATTTTTAATGAAAAATTTCTGATAAATAGTACTTGTTTAATTTAATAAACAGCCAATTATCTCACCTGTATTTTGTGAAATATATGCTAAGTTGTAGAAACTCTTTCATATTCTGAAGTCATAAATCTATGTTTGTATGACTTTCCAAAGTCTGTCATTTTTGATCCCTGTATACAAGATTTTAATGTGTCTGGAAGTATAAGCAGGTGATGTCTAATGGGGTTTGTTCAACTGACATAATCCAGAGTTATCTGAGGGAGTCTCAGCTGGGGACTGCCTTGGTCTGATTTATCTAGAAGTATGTGTATGGGGCCAGTTTTTGGGTTGTAGGCTACTGCTGTAGGAGGGCCCAGCCTACTGGACCTGAGCCGTAAAAGATCGTCTCTGCCCATGAGCTGAGCAGCAAAACAGTACACAGCATCCCTCTGTGTCTTCTGCTTCTGTTCCTGCTGTCAGCTCCTGTCTGACTTTGCTCAAAGAACTCTGTGACCTAAAACTGCAAGATAAAATTATCCTGTTCTTTCTTCAAGTTACTATTGAACAGAGTGCTTCATGGCAGGCAACAACATAAAGAAACGATGATATTGCATTACTAGATAATTACATTTTGTCAAAACAATGAAGTGCCATACCGATCTACACTGTGTCAGTTGAACATTCTTTTGCACATTATGCGTAATAACATCTCTCATAATCGGCATTCTTATCTTGTGTGTGTCTATTTCCAGTCTTCCTGTTTAACCTGTCATCAGTGGTTTTTATCTTGGCCATTCTTCCAGATATAGGATAGAATCTCAGAGTTGTTTTGGTTTGCACTTCTCTGATGGTTAAGGATGTTGAACATTTCCATAAGCATATTTCAGCCATTTAGATTCCTCTGTTGAGAGTTCTCTGTTTAGGCATGCACAGTATTTTTTATTGGATTGTTTGTCTTTTGATGACCAATTTCTTGAGTTCTTTGTATATTTTTGAGATCAGTCCTGTGTCTGATGTGGGGTTTGTGATAGTCCAAATTCTGAACATCTTTGCCCCAAAATACAAGGGCACCCTCATGTGTAAAAGAAACACTACTAAAGCTGAAAGCACTGATTAAACCCCACTGATTAGCGTCTACTCTTCATTTCTCTATCTGAAAATAAGCAAATGACTGTAGTCACCATGTCTTACTACGACTCTCCTGGATGAAGCATGTGCCTTTGTTTTCCTACACATATTAAAAATAATTGAAAAAGACATGTCAGAAACTTTGGATTTTCTATTGTATTAGAATAGTTTATCCAATTTGAGAGTTGAATGTGTTTGGTATTATATTTCTCAGGTATATGGTGTATCGCCTTATGCATTCTTTAACAAATTTGCATCAAATTAAACATTTCCATTACAAGGGCAATGCATTTCTTATAGTAATGAATTTCTATACTGTTCTATTTTTAAAAATTATTTTTGCTGAGCTGTGGTGGTAAACACCTTTAATCCCAGCACTTAGCAAATAGAAACAGATGGACCTCTGTGAGTTCAAGGCCAGCCTGGTCTTCAGAATGAGTTCCATGACACTAAGGATATACAATGCAACCCTGTCTCAAAAAAAGAAATTATTTAACAAATGGCATTAGTGTCTTTAAATTGCACTGTGACTGGGATATTAAATTGTAGATAAATCATATAATTGATCACTTAGGTAAGAATCATGTTACATTCTCTTACTAATGCTATTTTTCTCTATAGAGCATGTATAACATTTATGTAGGTAATATTATTTTGATTCATGATTGTATTTTCCTTTTGTTAATTTTTATATCTCATTATTTTACTTATTTTTTGCTTTAAGAGTTGCAACTGTAGCACTGTTTAATAGGAATAATATTGCTGGGGGTTTTACATTTCATATGAAACTAATTTATAAGTTTCTACTAATCCCTGTTGATGAAGGCTTCACAGTTTCAGTTATTTCTTTCTGATTTATGTATAGGTGGACTCTTGCTGCTGGTGATTCACTTCCTTATATGCTGAGTAATGTTAAACAGACATTTAGAAACTGCCTTTCAAAAGATTTTTCCTGTAGTCCAAAAAATAATGAAATGCAGAATCCAATCTGGCATCTACACTTGCATTTCACATTTTTTTAAATTTTAAGTCACTGCCTACATCTGCACATAGGCTTGTTAACCATTTATAAACTGCCCATCTAGAAACCAGTGGTACCTAACCTATCATATTCTCCATCAAGGTAGAAGACTCAGAGGAAAAAGTAACCAGGGCATCTTACTATCCTCCTTGACAATGCATTGCGTCATACCACCTAAAGGTCATTGTCATTTTCTAAACCTGAAGTCATCTTGAAACTTAAGATGAACACCCCCAGATAAAGATGAGATTTGATAACACTGATCTGCCCTAAGCAGGAGAAATCGTCTGACAAGCACATACTATGTCTGCTCAAACAATAGGATGGCTTTGGTCACTCTTTGGAGCCAGAGTTAAGACAGTAATCAGCCCAAGCACATCTTGATAAAGACTGTTTGATTATACACTTTTCATGTCCTTTCTACCAGTTCTTCATCTATTTAAAGCTATAGCTCATGTCAGTGTCTAGGGGCTGAACACAAGCCACTGGACCCATTATCTAGGTGCTCCTGTTCCAAACATATTGCTTAAATCCCCTCTTGATGTCTTTAATGGTTCTTCATTTTACTTGGTGTATAGTTATGGACTGGAATGACTGGCCCATTGGGGCTGCTAGGCTGGAATATTTGCTCTAAAACTCTTTATAGTTTGAAGTTAGGAATTGTAGTTCACTGAGATTTTTCTGAACACTTAAAAGAAGTTTTTTCTTTTTTTCCTTAAGTCTGTAGATATCTAAGACATAGCAATGATCTGAGATTATTTTGGAAGGGGATGTTGGTTTGTACTGACTCATTTCTTGATGGATTGTAGTTCCATATTTTGTCATCATAGATGTACAGTTTTCCCTTTGGGACACAGCACTGGTGTCATTACCCTGGGTTACCATCTTTTATCTACAGTTTCTTCTTCCTTCATTTACAAGCATCGACTTAGGCAATTTGTTTTTTAATTTATCTTTCTTTAAAGATTTATTTTGCTTTCTTGTAAGCTCAGCAGTGTATTCAGGGCTATGCTTTCAGGGATTTTTCCAGTATATCACTCTTAAATTTTTTGTCCCCCATTTTTGGCAAATAGTACACAGGTCATCTTTCTTTAAATATGGAAGCTTCCCCCACACCATCTTTACCTTAATAGTAGTCTTAATCATTTGGTCTTTGAAAGATGCTAAGCTCTTTGTGTGAATGATAACTGGGGAACAAATTGTTTTATATGTTTTGCATTATGTCTAAGACAACAACAAATTATGTGGTTTGTGGGAAGACTTTTATTTGCATAAATTAATGTGGAATGTGTCTTAACATTTACAATTTTTAAATGACAGATTGAGAATCAATAAGTTTAAGAATGGCTGAATTACCTTTAACTGTGTCTAAAGGTCACAGCTTGAGAAACCCCAGGGTATACCCTATTCTGACATCTGGGTATAACATTCTGATTCCTAGGCACAGCAGTATAACAGGCCACTACTCTGACATTTGGGACTCTCCTGCTATCTTTATGTTTTCAGTTTCCTTGTTCCAGTGTTTCATGCATTTTGCTTGTTTGTTTGTTTTGAAATTTTGAGATAGGTTTTAATAGCTCAGGTTAACCTCAAACTAACTATAAACCCAGGGGTGGCCTTGAACTGCTGATCAACTTGTTTCTGCCTACATAATGTCATCTCTCTTTTGTTTTTACGTTTGCTTTTCACATTCATATATCCAAATATGACCCCTATTAGAACATTTTAATTTCCTTTCAGAATATACTGTGAGGTCCCATATCTCCATATTGCTGTAATTCACTGTGTGTTTTATTTATGTTCATTAATTCAGATCATCACCAGGCCAATTGCTCAGAGGTATGGATTTCCTTGTACTCAATTTCTGCATGGCAGGATATATGGTAGGCATCCAGTAAACACATTCTGGTTTACAATGAGAAACAATACATTTGTTTACTTTTGTAAAAGGCCAGAACCAACGGTAATTAACTTGGTCAAACCACTGCTTAGAAATGATCGCAGTGTGAACAGTCTGTAGGATGAATGGAACCAGTTCCCAATGGACAAAGTGTGAGTGGGGAATGATTGTCAACTTACAGACAATGGAGAATGAAGACATAAAGGACTTCAGAGAGAAGCCAAGCTAAGAAACTTCCTGTTGAAATGTCTTATCTGGGATTTGCTAAAGGTAGATAAACAAATTTCAAATGTGGGGCCATTTTAGCTGAACTTAGTTAATTGTTTATATTAGATGTAGCAGGCCAATGATGGAACCCCCAAATCAAGCCTAGTTAAAATAAAACTTGAAGAAACATCATTAAAGTATAAAACATCATAAGAATTTGGTCAAAAACAAGCTGGGCCCCTTCTACAGATTATTTTTTGTTGTCTTGCTATTTTGCTTTTCATACATCTATAGTATGGTGAGCCTTGACGGCAATATTTACAGTTGAAACTTCCACATGGAATTAAATAAACCTGCTAAGTTGTGCATGTGTGGGTTCCAAAGTCATTTCTGGGGGGATAATACTCAGAAGATAATTTTCTGTCAAAGGTGAATGGTAGCTTTTTAATTAAAAGCCTGACCGTTTTACAGGTTGGGGGTGAGAGGCTTACTCTCATCTCTTGACTGGTGCGGCATGAAGCAGCCTCTTTTGTGTAGAACCATGACTGTATCACTTCAAAGGGTATGGATACCTAGGACTTCAAAGGTGGCCTGGCAGATGGTGCGTGAGGAAGTATGGCCCAGTGCCGACTCTCACTTTAAAAGGTGTTTTTAAAAACATGAACTCTGTTGACATTTGCACATGGTAATGAGAGCAGCTTTCATCTGCTGTGCTTTTCCACTGTCATGCTACCCTTACTAACCAGGGAACACCAGGAGAGGCTGGGAGACATCGTCAGTATATGGAAAAGCATATGAAATGGATTTAGGCAACATCTCACTACTAACAGGATCTTATTGTCACTAAACCCTGCTTTTCCAGAAACAGAAATTGCATTTCTTTTTGTCTATGTGTTTGTTTTTTCTAACTGACTCAACATGATTTCATTGAATGTTTCCTAAAAACACATAATACAGAAACTATTATAAAGAAGCTATTTGAAAGCTGTTGCATAACTGCTGTCTATGGAAATCCACCAGAGGTTTGTAACACACGCATTTGAAGAACTCTGAGGAATGGAGGAAGTGCCCAAGGCCAGGTTATCCTCTGAGAGCTCACCAAGGGAAAACATGCAAAACGTGTTCGTCAGAGCAGAGTCCTTTGAAAATTACCCGTAGCCACAAACTGCAGAGTTAAAGCTTGAACCTACGTAGGAACTCTTCTTTAACAGTCTGGGGAATTAAGAGAGTAGCAGTGGCACCCATTTCAAGAGCTGACAGATGACTCATTCAGTAAAGAACTTACCCTGAAAATATGAGGACCTGAGTTTCATCCCAGAAATCACATGATAAAGCCAGGATACACTAGTATAATGGTGTCACAAAGCCAGTCGGAATAATCAGCAAATATGTGATTTAAGTTCTGCTCCATGCAATGGAACCCATGACAGACACTGCTCTGGTGAGCAAGAACCTGAGACAAGTTAGCCCAGAGACTTAGATGAAAACCAGAACTACTGTTCTTCAGTGGGAATATAGCTCTATTCCCACTAATGACAGTCTGCTGTACTCATAGATCAGTGCCTTGCTCAGGCATCATCAGAGAAGCTTCCACCTGTAGCAAATGGAAACAAATAATGAGGTGCACAGCCAGACAATATGCAGCACGAGAGACCTTTGACCCCCCAGGCCTCAATAGAATGCCTGAATCAAATCCCTTTCTTATAATTCAGGGAACTACAAAGAAGGCAAGGCAAAAGAAGGGTAAGATCCAACAGAGACAGAAGATATCAAGGAAACAACGCCATCTAAACACAGCAGAATCTCAGATTAGATGAATGTATGAACTCACAGAGACTGAGGCAGCATTCACAGGGCCTGCACAGGTCTGCTCCAGATGGGTTCCGGAAACTGAAAGAAATTGGACACATGCCACCGTCCACTCAGAACCTATTTTCAACTGATAACCATTTACAAATGAGAAATTTGTTTTCCCCAAGGAAATCTCACTGGGGAAACAAATTATTCTTAAGAGTAGATTGCCAATAGAAAACAAACTCAATGGGATCTTTAGAAGGAGCTTTTCTCTTTAGGTCATATTGTGGCTTCTTTAGTTTTAAATTTAAAGTTTAACTTTTTCTATTGTTCTCTACTAATTTTGAATATGTTTTATGGTTTCTGGTTTTGGATATTTTTGCAATTCCTAAATGTGAGAATAAGTGTTTCTATATGTCTGTCTATAACTGTTTCTTGTGCTTTTTTGTGGTGGGGAACTGTTTTTCTTACACTTATTTTGTCCTATTTTGATAGCTGTTGCTTTATCATGTTACATTACTATTATTATATTATTTCTTAGGTGCCTGTTTGTTTTCTTAAATCATGGGTGAATATGGATAGGAGAGGAGGTAGGGAAGTACTGAGAGGAATGGACTGGACTGAGGGTAACTCATATTCAAGATATATTTCTGAGTAGAAAAAAACATATTTTCAATTACAGAAAAAGGCAATTATCCTAAACCGTGGGCTAGATATGAGGGGATAGGAGAACCCCTGGGACTTACATGCCAGCCAGTTAGCTTATTTGATGAATTCCAGTCCAGTGAGAGACCTTGCCCTAAAATAAAGCAAGACCAAAAAAGGAACCTCCTAGATCAAACACACAAACACAGAGAAATGCAATCATAATGATAGCTTAGTTTTGCACATGTTTGAAAAAGAGAATAATTTTAAAATCATTGACTTTGGTTTTAGTTTATATGTTCCTAAACTCTTAATTGAAAGATTTCAAAAGAAAATAAAGTAGAAAGCAAAATAATTCCTGATGTGCAATTTTAAGCATTAGAAATTTCAATAATAGTTTCAGTTTGCAATCTCATTTCACCAAGCATAGTATACCTACTGAGTGTCCTGGAAAAAGATGGCACTGTAAGGTCCTGCATGGTAGGGACTTCTCTTCCTTTGTTTCTATACACAGAATCATAGAAATAGTAACTAACAATTTTATCTTTTTTTTAAACCATGAAACACAAAGATCATACATGTCATAGAGTGTATACATATAGACTATTTAAATTGTTTTCTGCTGATGTAAAATATTATTCTTAATTCATTTGGCATTTTGTTATTTTGATTCATCTAAATGAATTCTGTAAGGTTACCGTGGAGATGACTATCAAGCATCTTATCTGGCAATGAACAGAGGGGAAAAAATGGAGTCTGTACAAGGCACACTCTAATCTAAATGTGTCATTAGACTGAGAACAAGTTGTTAATGTCACACTTGAAGGTGACCTTGTCAGAAAGAATTGTAGGCACTGCCGCAAAATCTCCAGTCGGAACTGTCTTCCAGACCTCCCCATCATCCTTCTCCCAGTGTGGAAATATATCACTGCTCTGAGCTCGTGATGGGAGTATAACAAGCACACACAAGTTTCCATAGAAATCGAGCTATACCAGGCATGCTTTGTTAATATTCACAATGAACCAACTTCTTACAAGTGTACAAAAACTGCATACAGTAGCCTCTCCTTATGTGCAGAGAACATATTGCAAGAGCAATCAACAATGCCTGAAATCTCAAATGGTTTCAGACCCTATGAACAACTTACTTTTTCTAAATATACAGACCCTTAATAAAATTTGACTTCTAACTTATAAATAAGAGATTAACAAGTAAACGCTAATCAAATTGTCAGGCATGTAGACAGAGGCACAAGTCTGTTATCCCACTTCTGGAGGAAGGAGCAGGAGGCCAAAATCAATAATGGCTCCATGGATATTCTTTCCCTCTCTCCTTTCCTTCTCTACCCCGGTTATCTCACTGTACTCACTCTCCTTCACATGTAATACAAAAGGGCACAATGGCTCCTTGATGAGCTGAAGACCTAACTGAACTGTGCAGGCATCGTACACTGTCAGGCCATCTTGAAAGTTCCCTAAACATAAATACTGCCCTAGTCAGTCTGATAGCTGAAACAGTTAGAAAGAGCATATATAGCACCAATTTACAGGGGAGTGGCAGACACTTGTTCTACTTGGCATGGATGAAAGGACTCAGGTGGCATCATGTTACTTGGCCCAGTTCACAGGTTAGAATATAGGAGTTGCTCATTTGTGGAATTTTGCTTTAACAATTTGGAACTATGAATGTATGTAGTCACAAACAGAAAATCTTCAGATTACAAGCTTTTTTATATTACAAGATTATAAAAAACAAACAACCCCCAAATGACACAAAAAATTGGCTTGGCATGAAAAGGAAGTGTTCCCTGGTAAAAATCTGCCAAGCAAACTGGGGCAGAAAAACGAGTCTGTACCCATTCTTTATGACTGGTTTTCAGGCATCCAGGTAAAAACCATCTTTATAAATACTAGAGAATTCAGAATTTGAGTGACAATCTAAACAGGGCGAACACTAAATCTCTTCCAAATAGAGTGGGTGACTTTTTAGAATATAGTATTCTTTTTTGCACAAGAAACCAAACTAAGATCTTTTCAAACTCAAGACAAATGCTATGCCACTGAACTACATCCTTAGCCTTCATGTTCCTATATTCCAGAATACCCATTTGTAACTGACTACATTTACAATTCTAGACACTTAAACTTCTTAATTAATGTGGATATCCTTCTCAAGAACAATGAACCTTTCTAGTTTTTAGAATTACATAAAAATGAGAAACTAAAAATGTACTGTAACCCCACCCTTTGATCTAAATTGATGTGGTCATATTCAACCCATTTAATTATTTTACTTATTTCTAACAAGCATCTTATTGAATACTAAGCACCGAGCACAATTACTAAATAGATGGGCATAAAATTGCTCTTTCTGGACCTTATTACCTAGTTATGAAAATACTTAAAGCCATATCAATATGTGTTCAAGAATGTTACTGTAATAGCTGAGAAGCTATTAGCTCAGCAGCTTCAATTTTTCTAGATCAGTAACTAGAATAACCCTGTTTTCCATATCCCCTTAGAGTTTCTAGAATTTCCCAGAAGCAGATAAAGGAAAATAGGTGAAATCATTAAATATAACTTCCATGACTGCCCAGAAAAAGCCTACCTCTTATAGGAGCATAAAACATGTATTGTCTCTGAGTATTTGTCATTTGAATACACATGAAAACAATCATTCTCAAGGTCCATGTGTCTTGGAAACAGGACCAGGAAGGGAGATGAATGTGGGTCCTCATCTCTGAACAAGGAAATGCCACCTTCAAAGGAAAACTGAGCTTGACACTCATGATGTAATGCTCCTGTAGCTTTCTCAGTTTGTTTGATAAATTATTCAGTATTACTTAGGAAACATGGCAACTTAGTTATTTAAATGAAGGACTGTAGTAAAATGGGAGCGGGCCTGCTTTTTGTCCTGCCTAGCTCCCGCATGGGTCGCTTATACCCTGAAATAACAACACACAAATTGTGCTCATTTAAGCACTGCCTAGCCCATTAATTCTAGCCTCTTCTTGGCTAATTCGCACATCTTAATTAACCCATATCTAGTAATCTGTGTATCACCACGGGGTCATGGC
>LOEQ01003715.1:2600-17041 GCA_001685075.1 Bramus lutescens | reverse complement strand
CCGGAGCTTCATGGCATCTGCCTGACTCTGCTTTCTTTCTCCCACAATTCTGTTTTGTCTTCCCTGCCTACCTATGCCAATCAGTTTTCTTTATTAATTAACCAATGAAAGCAACAGATACATAAATGACTGTCCCACATCAAAGGACTAAATAAAATTATATACATACAAATGTAATATATTATACATGTATTTAAGCACACATATACATTGACAAGGCCATGGGTAAGAGGAAATAAGAATTGCAGCACTGACTTAGCCTCTCAGACATTAAAAACTAGTGAGCAAAGAGGAAACATGTATCATAAGGCTTAAAAGAAAGAGGTTTATTCTGTATAGTTGGATAATATTTGGTACAATTGTCATTAAAAAGTGGTGGGTGCACAGTATCTCTAGGGTGAGTGGTCAAAGAGAGCCAGAGAACAATGTGGATTTGATTTTTTTTGGTTGTCATTATATAGATATTTTAAACATAAAGGGTTCTAGAAAAACCTTAAGGGTTTCAAAAAGAATTAAAGATTAAAAAAGAATTTGGAATGGAATTTAAAAATTAGGAAAAGCCCAAACATTTAGACTCAAATGATAAAATAAAAGAGAACTAAAAAAAAAATTCAAGCTTCAATGTATTTTCAGTGGAAGTCAATGGCTCAGTCAATGATAAAGTGTAGATCCTTTTTGTCACTTCAGTGATGTGGGATGTCCTTCTGTTTATGTGTTGCTTTTATTAGATAATGAATAGTGCTCCTTTGGCCTCTAGCAGGGCAAATAAAGCCAGGCTGGAAGACACATATTTATAGAGAGAGTGTAGGCAGAGTCAGAGAGATACCGTGTAGCTGCTGAAGGAGAAAGATGCCAGGTCAGAACCTTACTGGTAAGCCACAGTCTTGTGGCAATAAACAGATTGATAGGTAAAAATGGGTTGATTAAAGATGTAAGAACTAGTTAGGAATATGCTAGAATTATTGGCCAAACAGTGTTGCAATTAATAGAGTTTTTATGTGATTATTTGGGTCTGAGAGGCTGGGAAGCAAACATTCAGTCACCTACTACAAAATAGTGCCCACCATCTGGGACATGGATCCATATAAGATCTAAAAAAATTTTTTCTCTTAAAAAAAAAAGAGGGCTTCTAGACCCAGAAAACAGAATCTAAGTACAGGCTCTTGGTAGCTGTATTTTTTTTTCAGATAGGTTCTGTTCACTGGCAGTGGTGAGCAGAGGCATATTTTCTTTAAGAGCCAGCTTCCTAATTAGCCAGGACAAATGACTTCTGCTTTTTTGGGCAGCCTGACTACAGAGCCTTTAAATGGGGTTTGTGGGAAACATGCTACAAATTGCTTAATGATGACATAGACCCATTGCATATCTGGAGCTGGAGCAGTCCCTGGAATTGGGGCATGAGCATGGTTCACAGTGGTGGTGAAAATACCTCTGCCATGTCAGATGGGGTAGAGCCAAGAGACAGGGTCATAGAGTTGGTCCTGCTTGGCATTCAGATAAAACAAAAGGCGCTCCTGGTCAGAAAATGATTACAGATATGGAATAAAGACATATTCAAAAAATATAAGCCTCTGAATGAGTCATGGTGTGTTTAAAAAATGTATTTAGAAGTGGGTAAGAGAAAAAAGAGTATAGACAGTTATAAAAAGAGATAAATAATTAAAAAAATGAAGCAAAGTTTTTAAAGAGACAGTAAAAGTAATATAAAAGAGTACAGAAAGTCATAGATTAAAAGATTAAAGGAGTAAAGAAAAATAAGCTACATAAAGATGGAAAATATTAAAAGAGTCTGGATTATGCATATTATTGTGTTTTCTTTGAATTTTTTGACTGCAGAGAAACATTTGATTCTCAGACCTGCTAAGGTAAACCAACACAAAAGTATCTTGACTTCAAAATTTGGGTCTGTAGCTTTGGAAAAAAGATTCAGCTTTTGTTTCTACAAAAGATGAGAACCTGTGGATTCCTCCCAAACTAATATGCTTTGATAGAATAAAACTCCCATGAAAGTTCTTCATGAATTCTAAAAATGATCACTCGACAAAAAGCAGAAGGCAGTTTGGAGAAAAATATTCCCAAATTTCCCAAATGATTGTCTATGGATGTTTGTTTTCATTTAAAAGGGGTTGGGTATAAATTATTAATGTTCACAGTCAATCTTTTTTTAAAAAATAAGGGAAATATGATATAGATATGGATACTTTGCATTGGTATGGATCTTGGTCTGCTCATACATTTGAAGGTTGATTTTGTTATACTGTACATATATATATATATATANTATATATATGCTCTTGTTTAAGGTATTGTGTTTGTGCAGTTCATTTAAAATACAATGTATAATTAAGAAAAGCAGGTTAATATATAGTCATCTGCAATAATCAAACTTTTAATTATGTTAGTTAGATTTTTAGATATACAGAGATATATTTCAGTTAGATAGTTTTCAACAATTCAAAGGCCCATGGAATATGGCATTTAAAACATTTTAACAACTTAGAATTTTCTTGACAGTGAGACATGTCTGCTTCCGTCAGTACCAACTACTTCAAGAGGATGATTGGCATTGAAGAAACTTGTTGTGGAATTTGTCTCCAATGTGACAAGGCTGGCCATTTGGGCAGAATACTGCTATTGCCTGGACTGGTTGATGGTATTCTGTATGAACTGGACATTTATGACTCACAGAAAAGTGACCGCTAAACTTGCCAAAAGAAGGTGATGCAGCCCTTTAGGGTTCCTGTTTAATGAAAGAAATTGCTGGACATTTTGCAGGGTACAGAAGAAAGCAACTGATGGCCTTTGCCTTTACAAAGCAGAGAAGATCTTCAAATTTTGTGCTTTATGGAATAGTCTACTAGATACTATGGGCCTGTAGGCTGAAGATGGATTCCCCACTGTTACAAAAGAACTTTGAGTAAAAAGATACTTAATCTCCCTGAGAAGAAAAGTTAAAAAGATGAGAAAGAATTGTTCCCAGTAGATGAAGGCCATGTTCATTAGATTCACATTTTCCTTCCAACTTAACACAGGGCACAATTTGGATAGAGTTGCCCCATTTGTTAATTCAATCTTGAGTAACTGATTCTTGATTTTGTTCTCTGTACTGAGGGTGATGCTGTGTCATTTCAGGTATTTCATTGCAATTCAGGGAAATAATTCTGGTGTCAATTTACAGAGAAACAAGTAAAGTCCGGGTCATATTCAGCAGTCAGGCAAAATCAAATGCTCAGGAGTATATACCAGCACTTTCTACTTAGTGCTTGCTTTCATATGTTGTCATTGTGGGTAAAGCTATGCACTTTACATAATTTCCCCTCAGCTTATAACTGGGCATATGGAGAATGAAACAAGACTATAATGCCAAGCAGATTTTCCTAACTTCTATGAAGCAGTATTGTAGGCCACAAATGTTCTATGCATTGACAACATGAGATCACATGATTTAGTTAGACATCAGCAAGGAAGAAATATACAACCATTCTTTTATTCTGGGTATAATGGAAATAGCATTAAGTCTCTCATGTCTCATAACAGGTCAGACTGGCCATTATGAAATTTAATCTAAAAAAGAGACAATATGAAATAGCTGAATAATTCTTGAAAAATAATTTTTTAGTAATATTTTAAATCTTAGGATCTTTGCCCACATGTCTTCTTGTGTACCATGCTGTGCAGAGCCCATAGAGGCCAACGAGGGCGTGAGAATTCCTGGGACATCACAGCGATTGTAATCTGCACAATGGAGCTGAGAAGTAAATTCAAATCTGGGTCCTTAGAAAGAGCAAACATTGCTCTTATCCACAGAGCCACTGCTCAGGCTCCAGAGGGAGAATCCTTAAACCAACGTTGTATGCATTTCTATGAAACATAAAAGCAGCAGGTGTTGTTATGGGACTTTTTGATGGGGATTTCTAAGATCCATGAGAATTTGACTAGAGGAAAAACATGATTAGCATTAGGAAGAAGAGTCATCTGATTAGATCAATATCATAACAGCATTTTCTTGAGTCTGCATTCTAACATTTGATGTGACAACATCACAGAAACTGTGGTGCTTAGAAAATCTTAATGTGAGCCTGATTGAGACACATAGTTATGATGTGTTTCCCATACAGTTTTCAAAGAATATTAGTGATTTTGGTGTAGGTCAGTGAATATCTGCATGCATAGATTTGTAGATATTAATCACAATGGCAATTGAAAGTACTGCAGTGGTGAAGTACAATTCTTTTCTATCTTTGTCATGTTGTTGGGTCCCTGATAAGGTTGATCCTACAGAAAATTCTAGAATGCATTTAAAGTGAAAATTCATCACTGCTTTATCATTTAAGTTTCATATTTATTTTATTTATTTGAAGACTTAAGTTCAATGTTCTAGGATCAATAATTAAACAAAAGACTAACTTTAGACATTTCTAGAATGTGAAAATTATAATCCAATTTAGCAGGTGATGCAAGTTCACTCCAAATTTGTACAGCATGACAGACATAAAGAAGGAGCATGTTTTAAAAATTAATCCACAAATGTCTGAATAAGATGAAAAATAACTTCCTTTTTCTGTAAGACAGAGACATAGGACCTGAGGAGAGTAACAACTCAATTTGCTGTGTTTCGTGGCCTGGAAAACTTCAACTGTGCTGTTTATTAGTTTACACCATGGTGGTTCTGCCCCCTTTTAAAAAGGACATAGAACTCATTGTGTAGGACCCCAGAAACATGAGAACACCAGGAGAAAGGCAGCCATCATCATGAAAACACACAGCGAAATAAAATGCTGTTGGTCACCTCTAGCTGTTCTGTTGACCCGTCATCCCAATCTTCTCTAGGTGGTTTCCTGCGCCATTCTTTATAGGCTACAAAAGAGAAAAAGCAATGCCCGCATTTTTTTAGAGTGGGAGAATCATCCTCCATAGTCTGCCCCTTAAAAGTAAAGGATTAAAACTCTGTCATCTTTACATTCGGATTTCTTTTCTTCTCAGACGTGAAAGAATATTCTTTTGAGTATGATTTCCTTTCTTTCCTTCTCATCAGCAATGAGTGATAAAAGGACACTAACAAATGGAATTAACCTCTCCTGCCTATTCTCAAATCAAAAGCTTGAATGGTAAATCACTTCTGTCGTCCACTTTCCCTCAAAGACAGAGCACACAGGACTGCACACTGGTTAACAACTCCCACCCCAGCATTTAGGACTCTGAATCACCAACCCATCAACTGTGGAGGGGATCACTGGAAAATGCCAGCAATCCTGTTTGCACACCATGTCCAGGCAGGAAAACAATTCCACTAAGGAACTAAGGACAAGGCACACGTCTGTGGATTATATTTTCTCTCCTGAACCCTAACATTTTAATACTTGTCTAATTCATCAGTCGTATTCAGATGATAATTTAAATATTCGTTATGATAATGAAGGATAATCATTTTAGGATACAATAGATGAAGTAAAACTTTATGACACTTCTTTGATTGGACTAGCCATACAGCTATGCACAACATATGTAGCGAAAGCATTGTGAACAGGGATTGAAATCTTCTTGGCAACAACTATGTATTTTACATAGTACATGGGTGGAGTTATTTGGTCATCCCATTATTTTCTTGTTTATCACATTTTCATTTGCTTTGTTTTTGAATTAACTATGGTATGATAAAGCTTCATTTTCTTTTCTGTTGACTACTCACATTGTCTGGGATAGTTCACTCTTGATCAAAGGAGAATGTTACAAACTTGGTGTACACTTAAGGATAAGTAATCATAAATTACAGGGTATATAAACTGATCGCTACAAGGTACACTGATGTGAATTTTGAGAGTCAGAGCCAACCCATATTACACAGTGAAAAGTCAGTCCACTTGCCATAGGAAGTCACAGGAAGCCCTGCCATCTCACTGTTCTTTGCTTCCTAATGCCAGGTTAATTTTGTCCATGACTATTCCTTTCCTGTCTAGCGTCTTTTCCTCCCACCTTTTTTTCTTTACTTATGTATTAAAAACCAACTCACCAAGCCAGCTTTGGTAGACTCTTCTTTCTGCTAGAATTTCAAGGACTTTTGACTGACTTTAATGAAACCAAGCCTCCCGACCTGAGTAGATTTATTTCACATTGTCAGGTGTGCATGGTGTGGCATGGGTTTTAAAAGTTGAGAGTAGCATGAGAGATTTTATTTATTGTTTGGTGGTGGGGAGACTTTACCATAAAGAATCCACGGTGCAGTGGTAACATTTTCATGCAATAAAGGCCATTTTACCAAGTCCTCAGTAAGAGGATGGGTTTGAAACACTCTGATTTTTTTGTTGTTGTTGTTGTTTGGAAAGGACAAGGAAGTTTCTTTTATTAAGTCAGCTGCCTCTTGACCAAGAAACCCGTGTGATTTTAGGGCTTATTCTGTGTGTGGGCTGAAGGAAGAGGAATAACCATGACCATCCAGGAGCCTGGGGTTGAGCTTCACAGTAGAGGACAGCTAATAGATGGGAACAGGAAGAAAGAAAACTTACTCTGTAGAAATGCCCAACCTTTGTTTCTCATGGAGTCATCTTCCATAGAAACTTCTAGAGAAAAGAGAACCCTAAAGGCAAACAATTGAACTTAGAGTACTTTTAGAATCCCTAGGACATTTAACAATCACCCTTGTTCTCTTAATTATTTTGTGTAGACAGAAGTTCCTGTCCTACCTGGTCCTGCAACCATTCAGTCTCAAATAAACACACAGAGACTTATATTAATTATAAACTGTTTGGCCTATTAGGTCAGGCTTATTATTAACTAACTTTTACAATTTAAATTAATCCATAATTCTTACCTATGTTTTCCATGTTGCTTGGTACCTTTTCTTAGTAAGGCATTCTTTTCTTGCTTCCTTGCATCTGACTGACAACTGTGTCTCTGCCTTTCCTCTTCCTAGAATTCTCCTAGTCAGGTTGCTCTGCCCTGACTATACTGAATGGCTACTGACAAATTGGTGTTTTATTAAACCAATTATGAGTGACAAATCCCATGGCAATTTTGATTTTGTAGTGCTGGGCATCAAGCTCACAATTTGAGTCACTGAACAACATCTTAAGTCATTCCTTTCCTTATTTTAAGGATTTGTTTCATGTTCTCCTTCACAGCACTGGAATCAGAGACTACCAACAGGCTAACAAGGGTTACTAAAACGAGAGAACAAAATTACTAGTACATTGAAAGGGAAACTGCAACATCTGATCCAGCCTTTTCAGTATCTGCTCATCCCCCTCTCAAGGGAAATATGAAAACCTGTGGGAGAGTACAAAGTGTACTACCTAACATATAGACATATTTTGTTTTCTTCAAGTAAATGTAATATCTTTAGAAATTGTTGAAGTTTAAAATTATATTCAATACAAAGTTGTATGAGTTCAGGCTTATAAACATCTAAGTTGAAAGCAATTTTTATAGCCTCCCAGGTGTTTTCTTATTTATTACATGTTTTTCAATCCCTAGTCTTTACAATAAGTGGTCCTGGGGAAAAATGAAAAACTCTGGGCATGTGTTTTGAAAATAGCATTTTAATTAAATGTACTACAAACTCAGATAAGAATAGTCCTAGAATTCTAAAGTAATGATGTTTCCATGATCAAAGTAGTACAAATTAACTATTGTCAAACTTAAAATACATTTTAGATATATACTTATGTTTTGTCATCAGAATAAACAACTCTGAACAGTTGCCTTATTTGCTAGAAATTGGCTTAATAAGACAGACAGACAGAAGAAAGGAAGGAAGGAAGGGAGGGAAGGAGGGAGGGAGGAAGGAAGGAAGGGAAGAGGCAAGCTGTTTACAGGCCTGGGTAACTGATGGTTCACAATCATTCTACCAGCCTGGCAAAAATAAAGATATTCTAAAGAGAAAAAGGGGGGGCTGGAGAGATGGCTCAATGGTTAAGAGCATTGCCAGCTCTTCCAGAGGTCCTGAGTTCAATTCCCGGCAACCACATGGTTGCTCACAGCCATCTGTAATGAGGTCTGGTACCCTCTTCTGGCCTGTAGACATACACACAGACAGACTATTGTATACATAATAAATAAATATTTTTAAAAAAGAGAGAGAAAAAGTGTTTCCTAATGTGACTACCAGGATTATTATTGAAAGGACAGGCATAATAGAAATGAGAATTTGCCAGCAATCATCTGGAAGACTGAAATGGAAGCAGCCAGCTGGGAAACTTGACTCCGGGAAGGAGATTTATAACAGCTCTAAAGACATTTAGAGCATGAGAACATGATTTTCAGTGGTGGGTAGGACAGCTTAGATGTGCTTGTGCTTGGCTATCTATTGAAATTTTATCTCACTTCAGGACCCTGAAGGGGGACTTGAGGGTCTTGCTAGATCTTTTTTTTTTCCTGCCAAAGTGGCCACATTGAATAATTATCTTCTTTTCTCTTTTCAATTCTAATTTGCTCTTTTAACTGGCTTATTAAAGACAGGAGGCCAGGCCTAACTTATATAAGTTGTGATACTCTTCCACACACAGTACCAAAATATCTTCATTTGTGGTTTTTACCTAGTAGAAATTAGTAAATTAGATAGTTCAGTTTTCTTATTATAAAATATATGAAAATACATTATATATTTCCTTAAAATGAGAGTGTTATCTAAGATAATTTATAGTGATTCTTTTTTCTCTTGTCTAAATGTCTTGTTCTTGTGACATTTGTTGTTAAGACAGATCTATAAGAATATTAAAATTGCTGCCACATTTTAAAGTGCCAAAAGGTGAAAGTTAGACACTTTTATTCTGCTTGGACAAGTTGGCAAGAATCGATCTACATCCTAGGAAAGTTATCTTGAAAAAATAAAGAAAGAGAAATTATTACTGATTGGACTGGACCCAAAACACATGCTGGCAGGATATCAATTTAATTCAATAACTAGTCAGAAATCCAAGGCCAATAAAAAGAGATGCCTTTGTGTTTTTACTTATCGTTGAAATTTTGATTAGGCAATTTTCAAACATGCATTAGAAATAATAGACTACATTGATATGTCACTCTTCACTTCCACAGCAAAGCTGAGAAATCAGTTTGTGATAAGTATATTTTCTGATTGTATTTGAAATCAGTTTTAAACTTTTTTTGTAGCACAACAGAAAAAGAATTGTGGGGGAGCTAGAGAGATGGCTCAGGAGCTAAGACCACTGGGGTTCAGTTCCTAGAACAAACTTTGGTCAGCTCGTAATCACCCATGATTCCAACTCCAATACCCTCTTCTAAACTCAATAAAAATTGTTCTCACATTACATTCTGTGTTCAATTTGAGCCTCTATACAGATAGAAACACAAACACACCTAAAAATAAATCTTAGGAAGAAGAATTAAAAGATTGTATCTTATGTTTGATACTTTCTTACATCCAGGTTGCATGCATGTATACACAAGCAACACTGTGGAGTAGTGTCGTAGATACTGACATACGTTAGTGGTTCAAACATTTTAACTTGACATGGAAAAGGCCTGAGCCAAAGCTTTCTGAAATCAAATGTGAACTCATTCTGAAGCACCAGCAGTGTTTGAATTTTAAATTAACCTATTTACAATGAAACTCTGCTTCTGATTGCCGTCATCTTCAGGAAAATTAACAGTAATGATCATTGGTGTCATAATGCAATTTCCCCACAAAAATCACGCGGGCTTCATTACTGTTTACATAAATTGTCATAAATACCAATTATGGCTGAACATAGAATGTAATGCTCTTTTTAAAATCATAATCAGACGATTGTTCCTCTAATTCCTATGCTAGGGCGATGAGGTTTAGATGTAACCTTTGTTGTGCGGGAAGTGTTTGGATGCTAATAAGTCTCGCTCTAAGTACTGGTTGGCTTTTTGTCAAATCATTCACTCTCCATTTGGATCATGCAGCCCTAGTACCTTCTTGGAGTGTCCTCTAACATACAGGGAAGAGCACAGAGACATGAAAATGGCAGATGAGGGAGACACAAGCTGGAAAGCATCCTCCAGGCATCTGCTGAGAGATGGCTTCCAGTGGGATTGATAACAACCTTTGGTGTAATTACAGCAATGGCCTCATAAAGGACTAACACAATTACAGGCCTGTTAGGCGAGAGTATTTGCTGTCTCAATTCTAGCTTCCCCCACAGGTCAGTAGAATAAATAGCCAGTAAAGAAGATGCTCTGTTAAGTGGCTACTTTTCAAAACAAAGAAGAGTTAAATGGCTGCCAGGGGATGGGAGAGAAAGGTTAGAATTCAAAGATACAGCAGCTGTGTGTGTCATTTTGGTCCCTAAGAAAGAGGTAAGTCAGATGGAGGGGTCATTACCATAAAAAGCAAGGACAGCTCTCCCTGACCCTAAGGATAAAAGTTCTTGTTGTTCTTTATGTAATATGACAATGCAAAGCCAAGAATCCTTACATTTTGATTTGTTTTGTCTCAGTCTAGGATTCTTTGTGTTAGTTCATTGTTCTCTCTCAGTTCTTCCTAGTTGATTCTTAAACTTACCAATCAAGTTGGCATAAATGTCCTATCTTTTTCTGATTCAGATTAAGGGAGTCCTTCAAAATGAGACTCAGAAGGACATCAGCCCATGATTCCTGGAATGGCTCTATCTTTGTGTGTCTGGGACCTTGTATGCTCACATGGATCTAAGTGGGGCTCCTCAGCTCTTCAGTTGGAGTGTGCACTGCTACTATAGCTTGAAGAACAATGGCAATGCATCCTGGCTCTTCTTACTCTGTACTGTAGTTCTAGGCTCCGGTGATAGCTACAGTGAACTTTAATGGAACAACTAAAATTCTCAGATTACGAAAATAATAAAAATTGGAAGAGATTTTGTCAATACAAAAGAATCAAAGTAAAATAAAAAAGAAATTCATTAAATTAGCAATTGTTTAGAAGTCCAAGACAAGGGAACACTAATAGCAAGTAAAGTGCATGAGCAGGGAAGAGTAATGGGACTTTTCATGTCTTTATCTTTCATAATCTCATGCGTTATCAGTAACAGGGTGAGACTTTCTAATAGGTTGTGATTGTCATTAAAAGCCAGACATTTATCTTATCACACTGCATTAAACTCCCAGAAGGAAGAAACAAGAGAATGCAGTAGAGACTCATGAGCTATGTAATGAAACATGGAAGAGGCAGCTTTTCTTGATTATCATTTACAAAAGAAAAAAAAAAGTCTTATTTTGGACAAAAGTAGTCCCAAACACGCCCAGCTTGGACCCAGGGCCTCTGCATGTTGAGAAATCTCTGCTGTGTTCTGATTTTGTTTAATAAATTTCTAATTATGTTCTACAACACAAAATTAAATATTTCTGTCTCCATTGTGTGTGCTTATTCATGAGCTGGGCATTAATCGTAAAACAATGTTTCTTGTTTATTTATACCAGATGTGAGTATTTATGTTGCTAAGCTGAGTTCCCTGCTAGGTCTTTATTGGTATAGGAGCTGTGTATTTTTGCATGAAAATGGTTTCCGGGCTCTGGGGTTCATCTCTACCCTTGTGTTTAAAACAACAACTTTTTCTTTTTTTCTAAGAGAAAAAATTTATGAATAACTAAGAGATTTCTGCTGTGGCTTCCCTGGTCTCTCACCAGCAGGGCAGCTAGAATATGTTTTTGGGGACCAAGAAAATTCAATTTGGGATTTACTTCACAATTTACAAAGCTGGTTGCTTACAAACAAAGGCAGCCTGATCCAGGGAGAGCTTGTTTCAGACACATATTTGCATAGCACTAATGTTCTACTTATTCATTGATTTCGGGAAACATAGGAATGTGTGTTGTGCAGGGTGATATAAGCCCACATTTCAGTGTCTGTCTCCAGCTCATGTCAGTCAGTTTATGATGGTAGATGTATTATTTCTAAAGTGTATTTTTTGCCACTTAATAAACATGACTAAAAATACAATTTAGGAATTAAAAATTTCTTCCTTCTATTCTGTCTGCTCCTAATCCCACTCAACATTTTTAGAGGCATTGTTTATAGGTATTTTATTATTATTATATTATTATTAAAATTATATTAAAAATGAATATGGGCTGTAAAGACGGACAGCAACAATGGCTGCTGTCCCAAAGGGCTCACAGGTTTGGTTCCCAGAACCCATGTTGGTGGCTGAAAACTGTGTGTAACTTGAGTTTCAGAAAACTGGATTCTCTTTTGTGGCTTCCTTGAGCACTAGGAATGCAGGCAAAACCCCAATACTCACAAAATATAACATTAATAATAATAATTAATTAAATATTTTTAAAATCTCCATTCTTTTAAATAAGAATGTGGGTGTACAAATAATTTGAACTTTACTGTTATTTTCTCTATTTAGTACTTTGTTGCAAATATTTTCCTAAATAAATATCTTCCTGTATGAGCTTTTTGTGTTTATATAATCTATTACCTGAATTACTTAGTAATAATTTATCATGAATTAGAAGTACAAAATGAAATTATTGCTTTATCTCACCTTTTAGATAAGTGTTTATCTACGTAGAATAGGCAAATGGTTCGTTTAATGATCTAAAAACATAGTTTTTCATCAATATGAGGTAATAGTCAAACAGACACGAAAGGCAATTAAGCCTTTGATTTAAGTCAGGATCATGGCTTGACCCTCAACATGGAAAAGCACAGCCAAAAAGCCTGTCAAATGGTACGAGCAATGGCTGCTTTTACAGAGCTTGCAGGTTTAAATCCCAGAACCTTCCTTGGTGTCTTATAATTGTATGTAACGTTAGTTCCAGGAAATTGGATTTCCGCTTTTGACTTTTAGAGAACCACACACACACATACAAACAGGCAAAATATCCACACACATAAAATATAATAATATTAATACATTATTAACGTTAAAGGAAGTCTTCCCCCTTTTAAAAGGAACATGTGGGTACAAATGATTCTGCAGTGTGAATGTGTCACATTTAATGTGTTATGACCTGAGATCTATAATAGTAGTCATTGTGAACTATTGACAGATTTAATTATAATCACCTCAAATCATTTTAATGTGACACAAATTAACTGATTTAGAAATTTAACACTGAAAGAAGCAAAAATCAATGTGTATAGCTTCTGTTTAAAAAGAAAGAAAGAAAGAAAGAAAGAAAGAAAGAAAGAAAGAAAGANNNNAAAGAAAGAAAGAAAGAAAGAAAGAAAGAAAGAAAGAAAGAAAGAAAACCTGACAACCTCACGAGCAATGGATCCCCTTTTCTCATGGACTTAAGTGTCTTTGTGATATTCTCACATCAGCCTTGGTCAAGGATACTCAGTGGGAGGACTGTGATTAAGATGCACCCTTCATATCTTAGAAGTGTTCACAATAGGCACCGCCTCTACTCCAACACAGGCACTTACAATTATACTCTGCATAACTCAAAGGTTAGGGCTGAAGTATTCTAGCAGGGAGAATTCAAATTCCTTATTGTGGTTCTGTAGACATTGCATATTGGGATATTTAGCTGTAGTATGCAAAATATTTAGAATCACTAGGCAATTCATAGAATTAAACCAATATGATAATTTGAAAAGACTTTTTGTATATGCAAGAGGCTCAAAATTTTCCAAACCTGAACATAAACCAGCAAACCCTCTTATATCTTATAATGAACTGCTTTGGGGGGTGGCGAACATCACCCCACAACACCACAAATAGATATGGAGTCATGATTCAGACCTGTAGACACTTTCACGGGAGCCAGAGTAGGGAAGAAAACCTAATCCAATAGAAAATCTGCGGATGACTCAGCAGACAAATGAGACAGGCCCTGAGTTGGTGGGAAGACCCACTTCAGGAAGGAGTTGCCAGGACTGACTGAGGAGAAACAGCTTTTCATTCTCTCTTCATGAGGAGAAAGGTGTTGGAAAATGAGCTGCACCACACTTCTCTTCTTTTTAATGGGGGTCTTCAAGTGAAATTCTTTTCTAGAGTCAAGGAAAAGAAGGTTTTTTTCCAGAAGTTATACTTCAGACATATGTGGTGGTCAGTTTTAACTGTAATTCGGCCATAACCTGAACTAACTTGGAAAGAGTCTCAGTGAAGAAATGTGAACATGTCCCCGGGGATTTTCTTTCCTTTTTAATTTAAATCATTTAATTATTTAATTTTTTAGCCCAATCACCATTTCCCCTCCCTCCCCTCCTCCAAATCTCTCCTTACAACTTCCCCTGTCCCATCCCCCACCCACTCCTCCTTCTTTCTCTTTGGAAAAGGGCAGGACTCCCATAACTATCATTCAGCCACGTCATATCAAGTTGCAGTAAGACTAGGCACTTCCTCTCCTATTAAGTCTCTGCAAGGCAGCTGATAAGAAGGAATGTTCCCCAAAGCAGGTAATAGAGTCAGAGACAGCTCCTGCTTCTTGTGAGGAATTCCTGGGGATTTCTTAATTAAATTAATTGATTTTGAATTAGAATCAAAACCCAGATCCATTGTCCTTGGCTTCTCAGTCAGCTCTCCTTG